>JAVTVY010025020.1:0-108600 GCA_036873755.1 Hanleya hanleyi | reverse complement strand
ATGGTACCAGATTTGACTGTCTCTCGTATTTATAGGGAGAACACCGTGAGATCAAAGGATCGGGTGGTCATGTCACTGGGCTGACTGAGTCTAGCCGGGTAATCAATGGCATTGTCGTCTGGTTCATGGCTAGACATTTGTTCATTGGGTTCTGCCGCCGCTTCTCTCAGGGCACGAGCCCACTCCAACTCGTCTTATGACCGCTCTTCCGGTGTAAACAGCTGGTCCACGATGGGCACCACTTTCTCGAAGGCTGTCCACAGATCGGGGTCTAGGGTGAAGCCTCGCGTAGGGTCTTGGTAGCGGCCCAGGCGTGGGGAGAAGGGTCCACGGTGTACGCAGATGGCATTGTCTATGTGGATGAGGTGTCCGTCGAGCTCGCCGCTCAACACCCGTTTAAATTTGGTCCAGCCGTCACGGTGTAGCGTAACCGTATTCGATACGGTCTCAACGCGCGACCAGCAAACATCTCCACGGTGTTCCACGAGGGTGACTTTATCTTCATAGACGTGTAACCCCACCTGGGGTGTAAGGGGAAGGGTGGCTCGTAGGACTGGTGACATGCTTGATCCAATGACGAACGGTGAATGACAGTCACTCTGTCTGACCCTCGTATTTATGGTGAGGTCCCACTATCAATGCCACAGCGCCAGGGTCAATAGGGCGCAGACTATTGTGAGGCCAACCAGCCGTCGCTGGTTCCGGCGTGAGCGCTCGTGGTCCATAGCCCGAGCATCAAGGATGGCTGTCATAGTCCAGTAATGGTGAGTGATGGCACACCTCTCCATCGAGTGCACTCTGTCGAGGACCGCTTCTGTGAATTCGTTCAGGATCTGGCGTCGCCCCTCGTTGTCGTCGCCATCTGCAAACATGGACCGGACCACTGCTCGGTAACCCGTGAGTGAATTAACCACGGTGGCATGCTGTAAAATGCCAGTCGCATAGGGCTGGATCTCCGTCATGGCTCTGCAGCCGTAGAAATGAAGGTGTGGGATCCAGAGGGACGTGTTTTATAGACCATGTCACACATGCGCGCCTAGATGTAGCTCTACGGGTGTAGTCCGTGATACGTACTATTCTGATTGGTTATGTGGCTCCTATAGAGATAGTGCCTTATCGACAATGGGGACTACTTGTTCCAAAGCCGTCCATAGATCGGGGTCCAGGGTAAAACACAACGCCCCAACACACAATGGGTCGTAGAGAGGGTGACCAATGTTACATTTTTCGTTACCAAGCTGACCGACCACCCCCATTGGCTGAATGCGTCACTCATGCACTGATGAATACCATAACATGCCGTACATACTCTATATGTCTACATGCTGATCGTTGGCGGTACGGAGGTGACCGAAGAGACACGGAGATGACCGAAGATGTCACGGAGGTTACCGGAGAGACACGGAGGTGCCCGAAGAGTCACGGACGTCACCGAAAAGACACGGAGGTGACCGAAGAGACACGGAGGTGCTCGAAGAGACACGAAGGTTACCGAAGATGTCACTGCTCGGCCCTCGAGGGGATAGTTGAACTGGGTGTGCTAAAAATAGATCACCAGCTAGCGTGCTATAAAAAGGAAGCGGCCTGTCCGTTTCATCAGACACTCTGTCAACCACCAAGATGTTCACTTGCACAACTTGCCAGAAGCCGTTTACTCGTCTAGATAATTTACGACGCCACGAGGCCTCCACCCACAACGATGGACTGCATACTCGTATAACCTGCGCACGGTCATTTAATCGGAAAGATGCTTTACTGCGCCACGAACGTTCAATTCATGGGCCACCCAAGCGTCCATGCAAGGATTGTGATCAACTCTTCAAACGACGCAGTCAGTTGCTGCGACACCAACGTTTGATTCATGCCCCGGTACCATGGCATGAGGGACAACTTCCTGCTGAAGGGGAGCCGCGGAAGGTCAGACCCAGTGAAGATAAGCCCGAGGAGACGAACGCCACTGGTGATGCGATGAAGGAGAGCCCGCCTATACCCACAGTTCAGAAGAGCCTGGATATCCAGCCGGACCCCAGCGTTACGGTTTCGAGTCTGACAACATCGAACATTTTCTGGGCGATCTCTTACAGGACAACCATCCAGTGAGTGACATCGATCGGCGCCATTGGTCCATGACACGGCACTTTTTCCACCCTCATGGCCCTATTCAAGATATTTACAATTTCCCACTGACCAACCGCACCCGTCTACGCAGCCACGTGGAAGCCATCTTCAAAGGTCAAACTACGGCCTTCAAATTGAATGTCGCTTTCGGGTACATCTTACGTCACAAAAAGACGGACTAGTTACGGTATTATTATCCCGGCAATAATATCTATGTGTCTGACCAGCCGTTCACCATCATTAGCCGGAGGTCACTAGAGACGATGCTGGAGATACTGGACACCATGGATGCCTTGAGATGGGCACATCGTCAACGCCCCAAAATACAATGGGTGGTAGAGAGGGTAACCAATGTCACGTTTTTCCTGACCAAGCTGACCGACCACAGCCATCGGTTGAATGCGTCACCCGTGCACTGATGAATACCATAACATGCCGCACATACTCTCTATGTCTACATGCTGATCGTTGACTTGAGCTCAGTAAACACTTGTACCTAATGTGACGGTGCGTTAAATAATAAAACATGGAGTTTGATATTTCAATTTGCTTTGCTGTGAACATACTAAACATACCCAGGGCGGCTCCCCCAGCCTGGGTATGATGTAACATTGGGGAAAATAAACTATATAAACATTGCTGAACTTGTTGTTATTCACGATAAGCCCTATCCGATTGTATAATACAGAATATATAATGTATAATACAGGACATATATGGTACAATACAGAAAACCTGTTGTATATTGGGCCGCCCATCATTTCAATGTACAAGCCCCGTTCTGGGCTTAAGTTCTTTCAATGTTCAAACCCCTGTTCTGGGCTTAAGTTTACAAGCCCCCCTGTTCTGGGCTTCAGTTCTCTCAATGTACTGCGCGCGCGCGCGCTGCGACCGGAGTAACCCCCGCGCGCGCTGCGGCCGGGGCGGGCGGGCCGGGACCCAAACCGGAAGTGACGTCATACCCCTAATTTTACATGCACCCATCCATGACTGGATGCCCCTTCACTAATGCTTCACTTTGATACCTCACTCGACTCCATCGGACCATTCGTGGCTCACCTAGACCGCCCCCGTTTCCCGAAATTCCCTGTCTGCACATGCGCCGAATGTGGACAACGGCCGAGACACTACTCCGGGCGATTGCTCCCTCACATAGGCTTCACATGGATACCGCACTCGACTCCATCGACCCAAAAGTAGCTCGCCTAGGCCTCAGAACGTCTATTTCCATACACCTTCTCTACTGCCCATGCGCAGAATGACGTAAGTTCTACGTCACACCCAGCCCGTTGGAGACTCCCTCACGACTGCTTCACATGGATACCTCACTCGATCCCATCGACCCAATAGGGGCCCACCTAAACCCCAACACGTCTATTTCTATACTACGGCCAGACTGCGCATGCGCAGACTATTGACAACGAACGACACGCTAGACCAGGCGGATGCTCCCTCATGACAGCTTCAAAATAAGACATCATACGACACCATAGGATCATTAGGGGCTCACCTAAACCCTAACACGTCTATGTCCACACCCTTTTCCCAGAATTCCCTGTCTGCGCATGCGCAGAATGTGGACAACGGCCGAGACCCTAGTCCAATCGGATGCCCTCTCACATAGGCTTCACATGGATACCTCACTCAACTCCATCGGCTCATGAGTGGCTCACCTAGATCCCAAAACGTCTATTTCCATACACTTTGTCTATTGCTCATGCGCAGAATGACGATATTCCGACCGCACATCCATCCAGTGGGATGCCCCCTCACATAGGCTTCACATGGATACCTCATACGACTCCATCGACCGACTAGTGGCTCACCTAGATCCCAAAACGTCTATTTTCATACCCTTGGTCTACCGCGCATGCGCAGAATGACGATATTTCAAACAAAACGGAAGTGACGTCATACAGAGGTCACGCTCCATTTATCCAGAGCGGAAGTGACGTCATACGGGACAGCGTCCCCTGTCTCCTCTCCTCCACGTACCATCCACAAAACAGAGTTATTTCCCTGGAAAACAGACCCGGATTTACGCCATCTATACTACCATCACTATAACTGTATTGCTGAACTGATGTGGACATAGGTATGAGGCGCCGTTTGTGACAATATTGTCAACGACAAATATATAGAGTTAAAACCAAAATATAAAGTCGCCGTTTGTGACAATATTGTCAACGACAAATATATAGAGGTGAAACCAAAATATAAAGTCGCCGTTTGTGACAATATTCTCAAACACAAATATATAGTTAAAACCTTTGTAAATATATATAAATCGATATAAATAGGGCCTATATATAAAGTTATTTTTTTTAAATTTTTATAAATATTTTTTGAACATAAATTACGATAGGAAGTTAAGACGTTAAATTTAACGTAAATATAAAGTACACGAACTTGTAAAGTGTACATGTAAACCGGATATGCCCAAAGGAAGCTGCGCAATCGATGTGCGCGCGAGTAATACTGGTTAATCAAAACTGCAACTGGGTTCTGAAGCGAAACTATGACAGCGGTGAAAGCCACTCGCATGTCACAGATGTGTCGAATCAAACAATAAGATCAGTTCACTGCCATAGTGATTTAGTAAAGGCCTATTCCAATTTTCAACAATTACTGTTATCATTTACAATCGCACTTCAGAGTTATCACATCAATTAGATATAAATACATCTACTTATAAATCACCATAAGGTATCCTAGCCTGCAGCCAATATCACGGCCTGCCCCTTTGATGTTCAATCTGCGATTCCGTCGGCCAAGTCGCTGGTTGCTATTTGCCGCATAGAAACATCAACAGAAGTTGAAATAAAACATGAAAATAACGATATATTAATTATGCGCAACACAAATATTAGGCAATTTGAAATCATACTGAATATGAGCATATTTCATTGACTAGAATATGATCATTCATAGCCTAGTTATAGGATTTGGAATTATATTGTCGTTTTGTATCATTTATCGTTTTTCGATAATTTCCGCATTTCCAAACAAGACAAAAATTAGCAGGGAATTTGGTATAAGTACAGCGAATGTGGAAACTAATGGCTCATGAGGAACCGGTTGCACAATGCTTGTATCATCAAACGTACCGTTCTCAAATTATGAAAGAACAATGGCACCTACTGTGGGAACCACCAGTGTGGACATGTTTTAAGAAAAGATATCCTTTGTCTTCTTCGATGTGCGTCGTCGCTGGGTCGGTCGTCGACTGGTGCGTGGTCTCGGTGGGGCTGCTCTTTTATTCCCTACGGTGCGTTGTGCTTTGGCCACCAAGACGCCTCCCGCTTCTTTAGCCTGCCGTTTCAAGGCTTCTTTTGGTGCCGTACCTTCCAAGACATCACCGGCCACTTGCAGTCCACTGCGTACCGCTTGTTTGCCGATTGCTTTCACCCCACGCGTCACCAAAGGCAGGAACGTTTTGACGATGCTCCCGAGTATGTTCCCCAGTCAATGTCCACGTTGCATGCGTGCACCACTAAAAACCGGAAAGCCACCCCCGGCCTGTTGGGCATAATAGTCCATATAGCTGCGTGCATCGCACTCGTAAGGTACTTTCATCATGCAAAGTGGGGAGCACGTGCTTGTCGAAAATGAAGTGTCAGCACCACTTTTCCTCGTTCGAATGCCACCGGTCGTCCCGTGTCATCTCTTATATCCACCGTGATCGTGTTGATGCCGGTTTGTCGTACGGGCAAGTAGAGCATGTGGTTGAAACTGTGGGTGACTTGAGCTCCATACGTCTTTTTAATGGGGACCACCCGTAACAGAGGTGTGTTGATATCGCCCACGATGTGGTTGTCCACCACGTCCGAGTAGACATAGAGCCCGTACATACCCGACTTCATATCCATCGGGATCTCGCCTTGGTGGGCGGTGGGACCAGCGTACCCCCGAAAATCGAATGCAACAGTCTTGTCAGCCCACCCATGAACTCCTTGGGAGTATCGTATTGGCCTTCGGGGAGGGTGAGTCGGGTGTTTTTGCCTTCGTAGGTCACCTCGTACCAGACTTCATTGGGACGCACGTTGTACCACGAGTAAGGCCACATTCCCATCGTCCAGGTAAATGCAACGGTTGCGGTAACTGGGTCACGTACTTGGCCAAGGTGTTGTCAGGAAACACATCCAGCGAACTGTTACTGGGTAGGGTGAGGTAAAACATGGCGACTGAGCTGTCCTGCTGCTGCTGTTGGTTTTATTAGGTGTTCCAGGCCTTGGGTGGTTGTGTCCGGCATCGTGTTCGTCGCGGTGACTTGCTACGTGTCACGGCTCTGGAGATGTGGGGTGTCTTGATCAAGGGTGGTTTTTTAAAGGCGTGAAAATAAGTTGCCCGTTGTGGTGGTGTTTTGGGGGGTGACTCTGGTTCCCAGTCGGATTCCCAAGAAGGTTATGGTGCACGACTCGGCGAGTCACGCTGCATAAAGGCCCAGCGGTGGGGGTTCCCCACCAATTCCTGTGGTACATGCATGTCTTTCAAGCCTTGAGCGAAGACCTCCCATCCTCGAGGATCCGTGTGCGACCTGCGTTGACGCATCAGGTCATTCACTAAATCCGTCATGTGGGTCCCGGCAACCACCTGATTCTGTACCAGGAGTTCGCCTGTATCATTCCAAGTCATGCTAGGATTCTGTTTTATTCGTTGTAATACCAGGCCAGCTTGTTTCTTGAATGAGGCAGGTACACTCTTCAGCACTTCGTCTTCCACCCACTGGGGGGCTGTGGGTGGTACCTCTGGTAATGGCGGCTGTTGGAGCGCTGCTGAGGTCGGCGGTGTGTCACGTGGTGGTGGTGGTGGGGTAGAGAGGGTTTTGTATTGGTCCATGAACGTCATGTACCGTTGAAGCGTCTCATTGTACCGTTGTACTTTCTCACTGTCGCTTAACCCCGGTCTGTAAGATCTGTTGCATCTCTTCATCGAGGGTGTTTATGGTCTTCACCGTAGGTGGAACAGGGTAGGGCGATTGGAGGTTTTGAAGGAACCGTGGTTCGACGAGGACCATTTTTTCGTGTGGTTCATTGTCGGCCGAAGAGTCCACCCAATACTGGACCCAGCACGGAAGCGGCCAGCGGTGCTAAGATGGCCCCGAGAAAGCCGCCTTTCTGTAACACCTTTTTCTTTTGTGTTTGAGGGACCCGCTTCTGGGCTAGGGTTCGGACACCTGTCTTATGCTTGGCCAACTTGGTGTTCTGAGCCGGAGTCAGTGGTACGTTGCCTTTTAACAGATTGTACCCGATCTCGCACAGACAGCGTACAAGGTCAGGGTCCGCACCGCGTACAATGGTTCGGACCAACTCGGGTGGGGCCGTCTTCAATACACGGAGCGTGGGAGCGTGCTTCCGTACTCGCGCAGACATCATGTACAACTAATGCCAGAACCCACAACTCTGCTCTTTTTTATCTATCTCAGAGAACAGAGACAAAGTCAACCCTGCTGTGGTATTCATTCTTTTTATTATCCCCATCATCAAACACACACACACCCCAGCTGGGGGAGCCACTGTGGGTGTGTTTACATTATTTTTGCATGTACACGTGGTGGACCTCTCCGGGAAAGATGCCGGTCCGCAGTCGAAGATGTTCGGGGGTGGCTTGCTTGAGGTCGAAGAGCATATACCCGTGCTGAGGGGTTGTGGCATCTTTAAAGGCTTCTAACGCAAAGGGTGTGCGGCCGGGATACATCTGTCTCGCCAGGTACAGCAGTTGAGTGGTATCTCTCGGGTTTTTGAAGACCACCAGGTAGTGGGCATTTAAGCTGATGTTCCGATTTTCTTTGTTTTTACTGAACAGATTCTGCACAATGTAGATGATGCTGAGCCGTCGATGGTGGCTGCCTTTGGTAAAGAGTTGGGTGACCCGCGCATCCGTCTCCGCCATGAGATCATCCAGAACCACCAAGGTGTCGGATTCCAGATCGGCCAGATTGGGTAGGCCTTCCACGAACGTGATGTGGGGCATTGCTGCATACGCTGCCTGCCATTCTCCGTAACACCACACGACTCGAGCAATCGGTGGGGTGATCATGCTGTCGGCGTGTTGAAGGAGCTTCCTGACGAAGTGCGTTTTGCCGCAGCCCGTCGGTCCTGCGATGACGCAAGTGAAGGGATGCTGCCAACGGGGGTCCATGGTTCGAGGTGTATCCGTTGTCGTGGTAACCCGCTCTTGTAAATTTGGTACGAGTGAACTGGAGTGGTGGGTACAACGTCGGTCGTCGTTGTCTGTTCACTGTCAGGGATGATGATGGTGATGGGTACAACGTCGGTGGTCGTTGTCGGTTCACTGTGAGGGATGAAATCCGGTGGGTTCTCAGACGTAGTAGGTGTACTTGGTGTAGGTGTGGAGCTTGGTGTGGAGCTCGACGTGGCTTGTACACGGGGTGTGGTGGTGGTGACTGGGCACGATACGGGGTTGACTGGTACTACCTGTAGACCGGTTTCACTGGTGGCTGGTGTTCTCAGTTGGTTAAGTAACGTGCTGACATAGGCTACGTCGTAAAACACACCTCCGTACAACACACTCAGCAGGGTTAGCAATATCACCGCAAAGCCCACTTGCGCTTTGCGCGTTTTGGGAGACGCTGTGTTCAGAGGCAGCTGCTGTTTGTCCATAGCACTGTGGTCGGACGTGGAATGAAGGATGACGGCAGAGGTGTCTGGCTTTATAGTCGTTTCACCTGGTTGGCAGCGACCCAGGAATTGAAGGAACTGGGCCAGCCTTGCCATTTGACGAAATGAAACAGTTTGCCACGTCGACGTTCCGTTTTCAAAATCTGCTCCACCGTGTAGTAGTCTTGCTGTGTTTTGACGACAGGCTGTAATTCCGTCTCGTAAAACGTCCCTAGCAACGGTTCCCCTTGGAGATCTTCCAGTTCATAGACTCGCTGCTGTTGGGGTAGGCGCCGTTTAATCAGGAAGTGCTCATCGCTCCAGTTGGGCAAGTAACTTTTCTCGAACTTGCCCTTGACTTGACTGATCCGTACAGGGTCCCCGACCTTGTACACCGCCTTCGGCGTTCGCTGCGATGGCCTGGGGTACAAGACACGCCGGACTTGGGCTTCATTGCGTTGGGTCACGCTAATGGGAGCTCTCGGGACCCTGGCTCTATCGTTTACTTATAACGGGTATATCTTGGGCCGGTGTTTCTTTTTGATTTTCTTCGTGGGCTTCCACAGTGTCCATGGTAAATGATCAGTCCAACTCGTCTGATGACCGCTTGATAAGCACTTCATCCACATCTACCACGGCATCTTCCAATGCAGACCATAGATCAGGGTGAAGGGTAAAATGCACTGTACCCTCATCTAGCCGAGCCAATTGAGCAAAGAAAGGGCCGCGTCGGATGTACACATCGTGACACAAGTGGATGAGGTCGCCGTCCAGTTCACCAGACAACACCCGTTTGAATTTGGTCCAGCCCTCTCGGGACAGACGAATGTGAGCCGGGCACGGTTGTGTAGGGTCCGCATCACAGAGGTCTCCCACCTCCTCCATGATATCGACCTTATCCGCATACACGTGCCGGAAAAACCTCGGGGATCAAGCTGAGATACGCCAGTATTATATGCTCCGTCATGGTCAGTACGTGAATGGTACCAGATTTGACTGTCTCTCGTATTTATAGGGAGAACCCCGTGAGATCAAAGGATCAGGTGGTCATGTCACTGGGCTGACTGAGTCTAGCCGGGTAATCAATGGCATCGTCGTCTGGTTCATGGCTAGACAGTTGTTCATTGGGTTCTGCCGCCGCTTCTCTCAGGGCACGAGCCCACTCCAACTCGTCTGATGACCGCTCGTCTGGTGTAAACAGCTGGTCCACGATAGGCACCACTTTCTCGAAGGCTGTCCACAGATCGGGGTCTAGGGTGAAGCCTCGCGTAGGATCTTGGTAGCGGCCCAGGCGTGGGAAGAAGGGTCCACGGTATACGTAGATGGCATTGTCTATGTGGATGACGTGTCCATCGAGCTCGCCGCTCAACACCCGTTTAAATTTGGTCCAGCCGTCACGATGTAGCGTAACCGTATTCGATACGGTCTCAGCGGGCGACCAGCAAACATCTCCACGGTCTTCCACGAGGGTGACTTTATCTTCATAGACGTGTAACCCCACCCGGGGTGTAAGGGGCAGGATGGCTCGTAGGACGGGTGACATGCTTGATCCAATGACGATCGTTGAATGACACACACTCTGTCTGACCCTCGTATTTATAGTCCCACTGTCAATACCACAGCGCCAGTGCCAATAGGGCACAGACTATTGTGAGGCCAACCAGCCGTCGCTGGTTCCGGCGTGAGCGCTCGTGGTCCATAGCCCGAGCATCAAGGATGGCTGTCATAGTCCAGTAGTGGTGAGTGATGGCACACCTCTCCATCGAGTGCACTCTGTAGAGGACCGCTTCTGTGAACTCGTTCAGGATCTGGCGTCGCCCCTCGTTGTCGTCGCCATCTGCAAACATGGACCGAACCACTGCTCGGTAACCCGTGAGTGAATTCACCGCGGTGGCATGCTGTAAAATGCTAGTCGCATAGGGCTGGATCTCCGCCATGGCTCTGCAACCGTAGAAATGAAGGTGTGGGATCCAGAGGGACGTGTTTTATAGACCAGGTCACACATGCGCGCCTAGACGTCGGGTGTAGTCCGTGATACGTACTATTCTGATGGGTTATGTGGCTCCTATAGAGATAGTACGTTATCGACAATGGGGACTACTTGTTCCAAAGCCGTCCATAGATCCGGGTCCAGTGTAAAACCACCGTCGTTCAGACAGAGGAGTCGAGCGGAAAAGGGACCGCAGAAAATGTAGACGTCGTCACACAGGTGAATGCTATCACCGTGCAGGTCACCCAACAACACCCGTTTCAAGGTAGTCCATCCTTCCGGTGACAAAGAGACGTGCGCTTTGGGTTCAGTCGTACACCAACACCTAAGTCCGCTATCGATGAGGTCCACTCGTTTGGGGTACAACAATAGGGTGCAGCCAGGTGTAAGCCTCCGGGTAGCCACAGTCCCTTCTTTCACCTCGGGGTGTAGTAAGTCATCCACCTCGGGGAGTACATCTTTCAGTGCCATCCATAAGGGTGGACAGAGTGTGACATAGGGACCTCCACTCTGTTCCAACCGGGGAAAAAGGGAATCCTCTCCAACAGTGCGTATGTGCACGCCGACTTCCACGTGCATGAAATCCCTGTCAGGGTCTTTTCCCTGTAACAATCGTGTCAATAGAGTCCAGCCTGATAGCGATAACAAAATCTTCACCTTGTGCGGTGCGTCTTGGACCAGGTCCAGGTGATCGTCATAGACGATCAGGGTGACGTCGGACGTCAGTTGAAATAACGCAAGCTCTGTTCCGCTCGCTGCCATGGTGGGGAATGAAAAGCGAACGGTGAGAGAGGTGGCTTTATAGTGTACCTGTTGGGCAGGGTTTTATACACCGTGCGTGGCACTTGTTATGCTCACTTGCGCCATAAGGTCAATGCTAAATTCGACCTTATTTCACCCGGATGTAAAAATGACGTCACTTCCGGTTGGGTTGAATGCGGCGTGACCTTTGTACATGTCTAGACTTGTCTGTGTGTGTGTGTTGATGTACTGGGGCTCTTCCCCACAATGGCGTTCACCTTCGGGTGTTTCCGGTCAACGTAGCCGCCATTTTCCCACAATGGCGATCACCTTCGGGTCTTTCCGGTCAACGTATCCGCTGGGGGAGCCGGGGGCCGGGGTGCGGGCCGGGAAAGTTGGAGGTAGTGTGTTTGAGCATTCACCCAAACCGGAAGTGACGTCATTTTTACATCCGGGTGAATTCACCCAAACCGGAAGTGACGTCACACACACACTTGCGCAACCCCAGTACATGACAAACACAGACAAGTCTGGACATGTCCAAAGGTCACGCCTCATTCACCCAAACCGGAAGTGACGTCATATGCAAATTTCTGAGGTCAAAGGTCAGTAGGGCTCGCCTAGACCCCAAAAACCTCTATGTCCATATTATGGCCAGGCTGCGCATGCGCAGAATGACCCTATGTCAACCCCACACCCACGCCATCAGAGGCGCCCTCACATAGGCTTCACATGGATACCTCACACGACCCATTCGAACCGTGAATAGCCCATCTCTAACCCAAAGACACCCAAAAATGCCTGCTTTCTATACTACGGGCCAGGCTGCGCATGCGCAGACTATAGAACACGGACGAGCCATTAGTGTAGTCAAGTGCTCCTCCACGAGAGCTTCAAAATAAGACCTCACTCGACCCCATTGGACCATTGGTGGCCCCCCTAGACTCCAACATGTCCACCCCGTATGGCCCTATACACCCATAGTCATGCAGTATAGGCCTATGGGCTTACCCAGGCCTCGGTGACTTTTTTCAAAAATTTCACCGTTTTGCTCCGGGACACTTCCTATCGTGTTCTAAATGACGAGACGTGAAAAACAAATCCAAACAACCCTACCGCAAATGTATAGAAGTAGGTTTCCCAGGGGGACAAACATTGATCCTATACCCCCAGTATGGAACTATATGGGTCTATATGGGTCTCGGTGACTTTTTTCAAAAATTTCACCGATTCGCTCCGGGACACTTCCTATCATGTTCTAAATGACGAGACTAAGAAAACGAGACCCCACAACCCTACCGCAAATGTTTGGAAGTACGTTTCCCAGGGGGACAAAGTATGGGCCTATATGGGGCTACATCGTACTTTTTCAAAAATTTCACCGATTCGCTCCGGGACACTTCCTATCATGTTTGTCTTGACGAGACTAAGAAAACAAGACCCCACAAACTATACCGCAAATGTATACAAGTAGGTTTCCCAGGATGGTCCTATACCCCCCATACCCCATATAGGCATTTTCCCATAATTTAGGATAAAGTCCGTGTTCCGTATTTTTTCAGGAAAAATTTTACATACACCCACCCTGGAACTAGGGGGAGATAACTCTATTGATAGGCAAGCCCCGGTAAGCCCGGCGACCTATATACCCCCCATACCCCATATAGGCATTTTCCCGGATTTTTCGATAAAGTCCGTGTTCCGTTTTTTTTTTTTCAGGAAAAATTTCACATGCACCCACCCATGACTGGATGCCCCTTCACATAGGCTTCACATGGATACCTTATACAACTCCATCGGCCCATTAGGGGCTCCCCTAGATCCCAAAACGTCTATGTCTATACCCTTGGGCCACCGCGCATGCGCAGAATGCCGATATTTCAATGCCACACCCAGTCCATCAGATGCCCCCTCACCTAGGCTTCACATGGATACCTCATACGACCCCATCGGTCCATTAGGGACTCCCCTAGATCCCAAAACGTCTATTTCCATACCCTTGGGCCACCGCGCATGCGCACAATGCCGATATTTCAACCCCACACTCAGCCCATCAGATGCCCCTTCACGAATGCTTCACTTGGATACCTCACTCGACTCCAACGGTCCATTAGGGACTGCCCTAGCTCCAAAAGGGCTATTTTCATACCCTTGGGCCACCGCGCATGTGCAGAATGCCGATATTTCCACCCCACACCCAGCCCATCTGATGCCCCTTCACGAATGCTTCACTTTGATATCTCACTCGACCCAATCGGACCATTTTATCTAGGGACTACTTTTTCTCCGCGGAAGCTTTTTCCCGCGACCGCATCACCGCCAGGACCGCATCATCGCGGAGGAATACATCCCCTTTTCCACAAAATTCAAGATGGCGGCCAAGCGCACACCGCCTCAAAAATTCAAGATGGCGGCCAAACTCTGGCAGATCGAGTTGTCTCCCTTGCGTCCAGAGTGTACAGATGGCGCCACCATCGGAAGTTGTGACGTCATAGTTACATCCGGGTGAAAGTTGGTCCGAAATGGCTTATATATACTACTTACTAGTAACAGCTTCGAGGCAGTGCAAAAGTGAAAAAAGGCCAATGTAGTGTTCCTCATGAGCCATTAGTTTCCCATTCGCTGTACTTATACCAAATTCCCTGCTAATTTTTGTCTTGTTTGGAAATGCGGAAATTATCGAAAAACGATAAATGATACAAAACGACAATATAATTCCAAATCCTATAACTAGGCTATGAATGGTCATATTCTAGTCAATGAAATATGCTCATATTCAGTATGATTTCAAATTGCCTAATATTTGTGTTGCGCATAATTAATATATCGGTATTTTCATGTTTTATTTCAACTTCTGTTGATGTTTTTATGCGGCAAACTGCCGCAGATTGAACATCAAAGGGGCAGGCCGTGATATTGGCTGCAGGCTAGGATACCTTATGGTGATTTATAAGTAGATGTATTTATATCTAATTGATGTGATAACTCTGAAGTACGATTGTAAATGATAACAATAATTGTTGAAAATTGGAATAGGCCTTTACTAAATCACTATGGCAGTGAACTGATATATGTTCAGGTACGTGATCTTATTGTTTGATTCGACACATCTGTGACATGCGAGTGGCTTTCACCGCTGTCATAGTTTCGCTTCAGAACCCAGTTGCAGTTTTGATTAACCAGTATTACTCGCGCGCACATCGATTGCGCAGCTTCCTTTGGGCATATCCGGTTTACATGTACACTTTACAATTTCGTGTACTTTATATTTACGTTAAATTTAACGTCTTAACTTCCTATCGTTATTTATGTTCAAAAAATATTTATAAAAATTAAAAAAAACAAACTTTATATATAGGCCATATTTATATCGTTTTATATATATTTACAAAGGCTTTAAGTATATATTTGTGTTTGACAATATTGTCACAAACGGCGACTTTATATTTTGGTTTCACCTCTATATATTTGTCGTTGACAATATTGTCACAAACGGCGACTTTATATTTTGGTTTTAACTCTATATATTTGTCGTTGACAATATTGTCACAAACGGCGCCTCATACATAGGTAAAATAGGTTGGCGTATGCCTTCCACAGTGATGAAAACAATTTATGAATGAGGCGTCACTTCACAGCTGGTCAATGCGAACATTGTTGCAAATTGCGGAAAAGTAGCAATTACGCGCGCGCTCACTATAGTTGTCCCCGCTAGCCGACAACGGCACAACACTGCAGGGGTTCGCCGGTGTTTATCGGGAATTCAACACCACTTTCGGTACAATGTTATAACATTCAGACGGACTGGAGGTATGTTCGAATGGGGCGTCACATCCCAGCTGGTCAATGCGAACATTGTTGCAAAATGGGGGGAAAGTATACATTTCGCGCGCGCTCAATATAGTTATCCCCGCCAGCCGACAACGTCACAGCACTGCAGGTGTTCGCCGGTGTTTATCGTGAATTCAACACCGCTTTCCGTACAATGCTATAACATTGAAACGGACTGGAGGTATGTTCGAATTTACGTCGCTTTCAACACTATTTCTGTCCTATCACGACGTTTGGTTCCTACTCCTTCTCACACCCGGAAACCACAGGGGTGGGGTCCTATTTCTTTTAACACTCGGGACCCCACGGGTAGGGTCCTATTCCTTTTCACACCCAGGAACCCCACGGATGCCCCAGTTAGTTGCGCCACGACCATACAATCCAGAATTCTTCTACAACAGTTCGAGAACAGAGGTGTCACTCTGGTCAACAATCACCCAGAGGACGCTGGATCCGAGGTATGATATCACTCCGTTTCCAGCTAACAGACTGCGTCTTTAATCTATCCCTGAGTGGTCTCGAACTCACGACCTTTATCGTGAGAATAGCCGAAACCCTCTAACCATTCGGCCACCGAATCACTCTACACGCGACTGTGTTTGAAGTATATTTATACTTCGCACATGCGCTTGTTTTACCTAGACGAACTATGACGTCATCTGGTTTGTGTTTGATAGTTCCTATTCTTCTTTCCTGGATACTGTTCTTCAGTGCCAGAGGGAGAGTTGAGTATGCGCTAAACCCCGCAAGAACAATATCAACCGCTTGAATAAGTTATAGTTTCTTAGCACAGTTTCTTATTCCGATTCGTCCCCCACTGAAATGACTGCAACAGTGGTGAGAGCGTTGTTGATGTCTGTGATAAATCCGACAGAGATCACTGCAGCTTGTCATGCACAATCAGGGTTGGGGGAATTCTACTTTGAGTATCAAATCCTGGGATAAATATCCACGAAGACATCCGGACTCTACTAGATGGACTGGCCTATCACGGTTTTCTAAACTCAGGAATGAACTTTGTTCGTTCCATTCAACAAACCCATTTGGTCTTAGGGGACTCCGATCTTAATAGGATATCCATTTCAGAACCAGATTGGCATATCTTTGGTGACGTCGATTCTTTTCTTCGAGGTTTGGACTAAAATATTTTTTCCTGGACAGAGAGGCGGAGTATGACGGCACGAAAAAAACTCCATTTGAGGTCCACTTGGAGACCAGCCGACCACCAGCTCTGCTCCGAAATTATTTTGTTTAAAAGGCCCGTGTACGAGTTTGTGCGGGATACACCCCATTTCCTTGACATTTTATCATCCCACTCGTTCTCGTCCAATATTTTTCTTTTTACATTGGATGTTGAATCCTTATGCATTAAAATTGACGCTGACAATATCTCCCAGATTATAGCTGATAGATTAGCCAAAAATCCGTCTACCTGTCGGAATGTTTCAGTATTTATGAAGTCACTTGATATTTCTCTTAATCGCAATGATTTTGTATTTGACCATTCCGGCTATCTTCAAATTAAAGGGACGGCTATGGGCAAGCGTTTCGCACCCAGCTATGCTAACATATATATGACCAGATGTAAAACTAAGGCTCTCTTAGAATGTCCTATTAAACCAGTTCTTTGGAAACGCTATATAGACGACATCTTTGGAATTTGGGGCGGTAGTATTGACGAATTTCATGCTTTCGTTGATATTTTGAGCTCAATATCCGCTTACAGAGTAACTTGCAGTTACACTCTCTTCCATTTCTTGATGTTATGGTTTATAAAGGTAGCCGATTCAATTCCATGGGAATTTTAGATACAGAGGTTTATTTCAAGCTCACAGACAGCCATTAGCTGCTGCATCGGAGTTCCTTTCATTCGCATTATATTTTCCCGACATTGTCAAATCGCTGTTTGTGAGATTTTTGCGCATTTGTAATAATGTATGCGATTACCAGTCGGCTTGCTCTATTTTGATTCAGGCACTAAGAAAAAGAGGCTACTCTTATCCTAAAATTAAAACCGATGTTATTCAGCTCTTCGATGAACTTAGGCGTCAAAAAGCACCAAAACGACCTTCACATCTGCCACTAATCATTCCATGTTCGCCTTCTGCACACTCAACTATTTATTTTATCCGAAATCTTTATGATATATTGCATATCAAACTGTCTGGTTCACTACCGCCAATTAAAACTGTTTACAGCAGACAAGCGAACCTTAGAGAGCACCTGGTACGCGCTCGTCTACGTTGATATTCGTTTAATAAATGGCCTTTATTTGTTGAGTTATTTAGTCAGCGGTTGCGACGCTTATTTTTCTATCAGTCACTCACTCTTTGACCGTTGAGTTCATTTCAGGCCCCACACCTTCACTGGTTGATGAACAGTTAAATTATGACATTACGCATGGCAGCCCAGAATTTTCAACCAATCATAATTGAAAAGAGGGCGCTGCCAACCATTTGTCTCGTTTATTCGGGCTCCTATGATTTCCACCCATCATATTGAATAGAGGGCGCGGTTATCGGGGTACTTGATTTTTATCCCTTATATTCACAGCACTCATTTTAGTACATTTCTACCGGTGTTATAAACCAACCACTGGCTATTTTATTTCCTTTTTACGATTTTATTCTTAGGCTCATTTTAGCAACACCATTTCAAAGTTATCGCTTGTGAAGAATTCACACGCACGAGGCGAAAACCCATTTTGAATTTCCCCGGCTCTGTGCGGATTTTGTCTATTTTTTCTAAGTTTGCCTCCGTTCAAATGTTATACATGTTTTTAATAGGAGGGGTCGAGTTTTGTCGGATTGGGTTCGAATTGTTGAACTTGTAACTGTCATACAATCATTTCTAGGACAAAATTGAAAAAAGGAGGCACCCTTATTTTGTTTGAAAGGTATATTATATGAATCTGAAAGTTTAGAGATTGGTGAATTCTAGAGGTTATTAGCGAGGATAAGGTATATTATATGAATGTGAAAGTTTAGAGATTGGTGAATTCTAGAGGTTATTAGCGAGGATAAGGTATATTATATGAATGTGAAAGTTTAGAGATTGGTGAATTCTAGAGGTTATTAGCGAGGATAAGGTATATCATATGAATGTGAAAGTTTAGAGATTGGTGAATTCTAGAGGTTATTAGCGAGGATAAGGTATATTATATGAATGTGAAAGTTTAGAGATTGGTGAATTCTAGAGGTTATTAGCGAGGATAAGGTATATTATATGAATGTGAAAGTTTAGAGATTGGCAATTTAGAAAGCTATTAGCGAGGATAAGGTGTATATTATATGAATGTGATTAGAGATTGGTGAATTCTGAGGTTATTAAAGGAGGATAAGGCAAGTATTATATGAATGTGAAAGTTTAGAGATTGGTGAATTTAGAGGTTATTAGCGAGGATATGCATATTATAAAGTGAATGTGAAAGTTTAGAGATTGGTGAATTCTAGAGGTTATTAGCGAGGATAAAGGTATATTATATGAATGTGTTTAGATATTTGTGACCCTAGAGGTTATTAAGAAGGAGGATAAGGTATATTATATGAATCTGAAAGTTTAGAGATTGGTGAATTCTAGAGGTTATTAGCGAGGATAAGGTATATTATATGAACCTGAAAGTTTAGAGATTGGTGAATTCTAGAGGTTATTAGCGAGGATAAGGTATATTATATGAACCTGAAAGTTTAGAGATTGGTGAATTCTAGAGGTTATTAGCGAGGATAAGGTATATTATATGAATCTGAAAGTTTAGAGGTTGGTGAATTCTAGAGGTTATTAGCGAGGATAAGGTATATTATATGAATGTGAAAGTTTAGAGATTGGTGAATTCTAGAGGTTATTAGCGAGGATAAGGTATATTATATGAATGTGAAAGTTTAGAGATTGGTGAATTCTAGAGGTTATTAGCGAGGATAAGGTATATTATATGAATGTGAAAGTTTAGAGATTGGTGAATTCTAGAGGTTATTAGCGAGGATAAGGTATATTATATGAATGTGAAAGTTTAGAGATTGGTGAATTCTAGAGGTTATTAGCGAGGATAAGGTATATTATATGAATGTGAAAGTTTAGAGGTTGGTGAATTCTAGAGGTTATTAGCGAGGATAAGGTATATTATATGAATGTGAAAGTTTAGAGATTGGTGAATTCTAGAGGTTATTAGCGAGGATAAGGTATATTATATGAATGTGAAAGTTTAGAGATTGGTGAATTCTAGAGGTTATTAGCGAGGATAAGGTATATTATATGAATGTGAAAGTTTAGGGTGGTGAATTCTAGAGGTTATTAGCGAGGATAAGGTATATTATATGAATGTGAAAGTTTAGGGTGGTGAATTCTAGAGGTTATTAGCGAGGATAAGGTACAATTATATGAATGTGAAAGTTTAGAGATTGGTGAATTCTAGAGGTTATTAAGCGGATAAAGATATTATATGAATGTGAAAGTTTAGGGTGGAAGTAATTCTAAAGAGAGGTTATTAGCGTAAGGTATATTATATGAATGTGAAAGTTTAGAGATTGGTGAATTCTAAGAGGTTATTAGCGAGGATAAGGTATATTATATGAATGTGAAAGTTTAGAGATTGGTGAATTCTAGAGGTTATTAGCGAGGATAAGGTATATTATATGAATGTGAAAGTTTAGAGGTTGGTGAATTCTAGAGGTTATTAGCGAGGATAAGGTATATTATATGAATGTGAAAGTTTAGAGATTGGTGAATTCTAGAGGTTATTAGCGAGGATAAGGTATATTATATGAATGTGAAAGTTTAGAGATTGGTGAATTCTAGAGGTTATTAGCGAGGATAAGGTATATTATATGAACCTGAAAGTTTAGAGATTGGTGAATTCTAGAGGTTATTAGCGAGGATAAGGTATATTATATGAATGTGAAAGTTTAGAGATTGGTGAATTCTAGAGGTTATTAGCGAGGATAAGGTATATTATATGAATGTGAAAGTTTAGAGATTGGTGAATTCTAGAGGTTATTAGCGAGGATATTTTAGTCATTTCAGTTATTGCAATTTAAGGATGTTCGCTGGTGGTAAATCAAAGTAATTAACTTTTTGAATAATGTGTGTTGTTGCATTCATAATTGTGTAATATGAGAAAAAACAAAGAAAAAAATATAGGTTGGTGTGCATTTTTTAGCTGTAGGCAACATTAAGTGAACTGCCCATGCTCAATTTGATAACCTAGAAAGCATAGGGAATAGCCCTAGTTTTGAAGCATATTCATGAAAAATTCATATAAATAGTATTTAACTTTTTCTTATATTCTAACTGTTTGCAGATAATCACAATGTCTATCAAAATTTAGCAAATTGGATGGATGTTGCTGTGCAAAATTCTCGGCTAGAAGGCTTTTAAAGGAAATCCCCATCTCTTAACCTAGGGAAGGGAGATAACCCAACAGAAAAACAGGCAAAATGGCTGCCAAAGTCAAAAACCACCAGCAGACATCCTTAACTGAGCGAAAACTGACCACGAGGTGTCGAAAAGCTTATTGCAAGAGTGATCCTGGAATCTGATAAAAAAAAATCACAAAAAGGTTTTGGAGATATTCCTGTTTGAATTGGCTATGATAGTAGGGTAAATCTTACATAAAAAGCCATTCGGCAGGGAAGCAACTTTCAACCTAGAAAATATTATATTTGTGTTCAACAAACAAATGTTGTCTTGAATACAGCTTTGCGCTGAAAAAAACAGCGAATTTCCAGTTGACGTAAAAGTTTCAATTTTGAGTTGTCCAAAAGCTCCGCATAAAGTGCAATGCCCGGAATAACACAACCGTTTCAGTCCGTTGTCTGTCCTACACGATTAAATGATGTAACCAGATTTCCTGGAAATCCATGAAGTTTTCCTCGTGAGGATCTGCATGACCATCCAGTGATGATAAATGGAAAGACAACATAATCAAGCGAATTTCCAAAAAGAAAAAAAAATCGAATAAATTCCGAGAAATGGCGATGGTGATGGGAGTGGCGGCGGCGACGGAGCAGATTCTCGGTAATACAACAGAGCAACCGTTTCGCAGAAATACTCATTATATTCCTACGAAGTAGGCTACAGATCGCAAATTGTCCGGTAATGAGTGAGTGAGTCAGTCAGTCAGTCCATCCGAGTCCTTTCGTCGGCAAAATAAGGAGAACCATTGACATTAGAACCTTGATTTTTGGCACGAACGTGCATTAGGGCATTGTTACCAACAAGTTCTGAGCTGATCGAATTCTGCGGAAAATTTGATTTATAATTTTTTTTTTTATTATTTATTGATAGCTCAGCGAGTGCACTGTCATGCCCATCGGGAACCCTTGGCTGTATGTTTCACTGTATATATAACACAGTACAAAACGTGATGGGATAATGAAATAGGAAATGCTACTTTTCCATCATTTGTTAGTGCCTTTTTCTACACTGCTATTACCAACTTGCCAGCCTACACACAATTCAGTATATTGTTATCTAGATATATGAAAACTGTGGCCGTTAACGTGTATCCTATTTCACATCCGTGAAACATTTCCTCACAGACAACATCAGGCGTCAAATTCAGGTCAAGTTACAGTTACGCACTGGTGGTGAAATTTACTACATCAACCAATTAAATGACCCAGCAGAAGAAAGATATGGCATCATCCTTCAGATTAGTCTGCGTGAGTAACAACGATAAAAGTTTACTGAGGGTGAAACAAAGCCATGATGGCATGTTTAAAGGGTCTTAATTTATTTTCTTCGGGTAGGATTTAACTAGATAAAGTAAGTAGACGCTATTTATTCGTCTTTGTACCGGTTATACTCAGGAGAATGGCATGAAATCATTATCTTGTGCAGAGACGATGTTGGTCTTGAGTTGAATTACCGTAAACTACATAAATGCTACATTTCTACTATAGTACTATATATAAAAAATTGTTGTATTGTTGGGAAAATAATGCGATTCAAAAAGTTGTTTTGATCCTGGACAAGGGCACTGAAAACCATTAAAGAGATCGATATATTTTCACACGTAAAGCTTGAAATCTACTGAACTTTTTTATTATTCAATCTGTTTCCTTTAGTTAACAAATTGTGAAATTAAATCGGCGATCGTTATTTATTTTTGGAATGAAGGCGCATTAGGAGATTGTTACCAACAAGTCTTGAGCTGACCTACTTTTGATGAAAATTTCTGGTGATTTTTGATGAAAATCACTGGCGATTCTAACTTGGGCGGTGCCCATCTTAATATAGGCAGGATTCTAACTGGGGGCGGGGATTTCCAAGAGTTCAGTTCGCGTTCCAAGTCCTAATGCCTACTCTACTTCGTAGGTCCTGTGACGTTAGTCACACTGCTCATGTATATACATGTACTGGCTATTTGTTACCATCTGTTGAGGCCTCTTTATTTTTCGAGCGAGTTGGAGGTTGTCAGGTGATAACCTATTTGATTTAGGTCAGAAAAAAATATAAGATAGGCCTGGCGTAGCAAAAACACTATAACACATCTAAGTCGAGGGAGAGGTCAAACAAATTCGATACACGTAAGTTCATTTAGTTCTAATATATGCGACATGTAAACCTTGTTGTATTCTACCACACTACTTATCGATAAAAATTTTCATTATATTATCCATTTTCGTCATTATGTGGTTTCATGAGTGCTGCATGTAACTAATCGACCCGTGTGACAAATCGACTAGGCGCTGCCATCCGTTATGGTGGCTGATATCTGCCATGTATCATCGTACTATCGCCCTATTTTCACTGGCGCGATGGTACGATGATACTATGCGATGGCACGATGCGATGGTACGATGGCACGATGCGATGGCACGATGCGATGGTACGATGGCACGATGCGATGGTACGATGGCACGATGCGATGATACGATGGCTCGATGCGATGGTACGATGCGATGGTACGCACCATCGCATCGTGCCATCGCATCGTACCATCGTACCATCGTACCATCGCGCCAGTAAAAATAGGGCGAAAGTACGATGATACGACATGGCAGATATCAGCCACCATACCTCCACAGTGACTTGATCAGCAGTGAGTATCCGCGTCGATGTTGTTCTGTGTTATTATAATTTCTTCAAGAATAAAAGTATTTTCCGTCTGTTCATACGCCACGATGACATATGGATATCATAAAGATGCATTATATATATAAATTAGCGACATAAACCTATCTACGTAGGCCCTACATCTCCCCTACTGTATCTCTATATATGATATTATAAATAGAGATAGGCCTATAGCAGGGGAGGGGTATGTAGATCCGTGTATATCGCTAATTTATACATATAACGTATTTTTATGATATTCAGCCATCGTGGTGTAGGAAATAATTTTATTCTTAAAAAACACAAGTTTTTTAAAATCAACAATCGACGAAGACACCCACTGCTTATCAAGCTTCTGTGCTGACTTCAATAGTTATCGTGTATTCAGTGTCCAGGCCATCTAAGCATATTACTCAGAATTCCGGCCATACTCGGAGTCCTTATGGCCATACACTGAGAGTTAACAAAATCTCACATTGATAGAGACACGCACACATGAGGCGCGTGACGATAATGTTGAACCCAATAAATTACAAGTAGGCCAACCAGTACAAGAAATTTCAGTATTCTACTGTCAAAAATCCAGATCCATCAGGTGTACTTTAAGCTAAATGGGGCAACCATGGATGTTGTGCTTCCAAACTGAATTTTATATTGCTCTGCAAAAGTATCTGTCTGCCTAAATTACGTAATTTAAGAAACAGATCAACGAAATTGAAAAGTCATCTGGGGATGCAAGACGATCAATTTGTTGACAAATCATTGTATTTCAGGTGTGGTTGGCTTTACCAGCAGTAGGCCCTGTCAGAACTTCTGTTATTTTCTTTTTAAATATTTTGCTGTTTTTACAGAGGAAGATACAATATCCCAAACTCGATTCATTTACTGTCACTTTTAAAATTATTTCATTATTCTAAAACAATATTCCATATAAAATCAAATCATTATGCCCCAAATCGTATCTTATCATGCGAGAAATAAATCACAGGACCGTTAATTGTATTCAAGCACACGCTAGGCTAAAACACTGCCAAAATGACTGTTATATTTTAGGAAATTAATAAATATGGTCACAGTTGGATCAAACTATTGAGAATATGTCATTTTCAGGCACAAAAACGCTATTCATGTAATTTGTTTTATAATGCTGATATATGTTTTATCTATCACTTGATAAATATGTTGAATAGAGAGAAATAATGTCATCCAACTTGTCTAATATATCGTATTCAAGCTCTGACGACCTTTAATATTCTGATAAATTACATTTATGACGTACTATCATGATGAACCACCACGTAGCCTTTGTCTCGGGTATAGTCTAGGAGATAGTCCTGACAGTACTGGAAGAGTATGTTATTGAGTGATCAAAGCGAAAAAAAGTTGAACCTATAGTACTCGCTGACTGGCTGGACCTCACCAAGAACGAGGTCGTTGGAACAATCCGCCATATTGACAATACAACCCTTCCCCAAGTAAAACATGTACTGAGAAACCTCAGTTCACAAGAAGTTCTAGCAAATCTCGTCATATTCCCATTGGACAAAGCTCCAAATAATATAATATCCATATGTAAATATTATCATTCAGTAACAGGTTCTGGTTAAGGAATTGTGTATAAGCACACCATAGCCGCATACGTCTACTTACATACTCTGGAAGATTTATTTAACAACCACAAAACGTTTCTCAAGGAAAGAGGTATTTGTTTTCCAACAACTCATAACGATATACCGAAAGTGTACTGGATTCCCATAATGCATAAATCAGCATACAAAGCTGGATTCATAGCTGGTTCTAGAAGCTGCACAACCAAGCTTCTTTCAACCCTGTTGATGAGGGCTCTTCAGGAGGTGAAAACATTTTGGGAAAGGTATTGCGCCACTATTTCTAAGAACTCTGGGATTGAATGAATGTGGATATTGAAAAACTCAAAATGTCTTACGGAAGAACTTGATGCTACCGTACCGTACCGTCACATACCGTACAGACATGTATCCGCATGGGATTTCTCGAAGCTCTGTACTACAATCCCTCATCAGGATCTTATTGTCGGTCTTAGTTCATTAATAATATCGTTGATAAAGAAAACTGATCACCGATATATTAATGTCAGAAGCCATAAAGCATTCTTTAACTTACTACATACAAGGGATATCATTCATGGGATGTTTCTTTGTTTATAGAGTTGCTCGAGTTTCTCATTAATAATATCTATATGAAATTCGGCAATAAAATATATCAACAGCATATAGGTATTCCAATGGGTACTAATTGTGCACCCTTTTGACTGAACAATATCTGTTATCTTATGGATACGACTATATACAGACGCTTTAAAAAACAAACTATTTCAAAGCCCGTTCCTCCTCATTCACAAAACGCTATATGGACGATCTTCTTGCTGTTGACAATCGCTATATAAATGACACAGTAAAGGATATATATCCACCTTCAAGGGATTTGAAGGAAAGTACAGATGGCCCAAGCGGCATATCATAGTTAGACCTATATCTCCATAAAAAAGAAGCGGGCCTTCTCTCTCGTCGACTTTACGACAAAAGAGATGATTACAATTTCGATATCGTAAACTATCCATATGTGGACAGTAATATACCAGAGGGACCTGCATATGGCGTGTACATATCTCGCCTAATAGCATTTGCTAGATCCTGTGTTAAATGGGACGAATTTAATCCTCGTCACAAAAAATTATTGCAGAACTTGAAAAACAGGGCTATATCATCAAGCGCGTCCACTCGAATTTTCTCAAATTTGGCGATACATATCGCATGTTGATAGCAAAATACGAGCGTAGCGTGCAAGATCTATTGCGGTACGTTTCGCATAACTCGGGGCTAGGGGCCGCATGAACCTGTGTATTTCAAGATCTTCATAGTGTTCATATGAACAGTCAAAATGAAAGCGTGACTGAGATACATCATATTCTACGCGTAGTCTAGGACAAAAATCTGAGTGACGTCTTCGTCGATGTTGTTGTTGATAATTGTTTTTCTTAAAGAATAAAATGATATTTTCCACTTTTCATAAACCACTATCACATGGGATATTATTAAACGCGTGTTATGTATAAAGTAGAGATATATTTAAAAGTAAAAAAATCGAAAATTGTTGCTTAATACAGGGGAAGTAAACTTATCACCGCCAGTGCGTACCAGTAGGTCTAAAATAAGATTGCAATCGATCGGTGAACAAAGGAAGTGATTGACGATTTCGGGATCAAATCTCGTGCGACAGTCTTCGAGAATGGAATAGTTTTTTCCAATCCAATCGAATATCGCCTACTTGGACGAAATAATCAACACGTCGGTTGAGCAGAAACTTTTCCACTACCCACTTTTTGTTTTTCAATTGAGATCGCAGTTAAGTATTTCTTTATTCACAAACAAGATATACAAACTCTTAATTACTTTTCACAAAGAAACCCTAGAAATAAAGGTATAAAACGGATACGTTTTTATATGGATACGTTTTTCCTACTATTCCAAGAAAGCACTACTAAGCTAACATTTTTGATAACTGCAGGTCGAAAATAGTCCAGTTACCATCGATTAAATATATTTCATATGTTTAAGAGATAGCAGAGCGACCCGACTATAACCGACCAGAACGCATGCGCTCAACCACGCGTCCATGCAGGCGCCCGCTGTTATCGCGGCAAGATCGTACTTTCTAAAGATAACTTGAACTATAGTGCAAATCCGGGATTGAATGATCATTTCAGCTTGTATATCATTGTAGTGATGACTACTGTAATGAGACATTTTGCACAATTCAAAGTCCAATTGTTACAAATTTCCGCTCAAATACTCCCAGAGAGCGCCAATTTACCATCAATTTCACAAATGTTTGAGGATAGAGATATTCCTGGGTTTAGCGAGGATGATCATAAGCGTGTTTGCAGAATCTTCTACGAGGAACATCATGGGTAAATGTGGTATGCGCGGTCATGTCAAACATGACAATATTATCCTCTCTCGCTGTCGGCAAAATCCTCGAAATACCATTTCCATGCAGACGGCAAGTTGGCACCTTCATCCGGCTGATCACAGGGAAGAAAGAGCTGAAGTACTCGAGAATACATATTTGGATCCCAATTTATAGAAAAGCAGTCAAAATTGATTATATAATTTCCAGACATACCATATTTAAATATAAACCTGTCCGCTATAAAAAAAACATTCTGTCCTGGGAAGTAATAAAGAAACTGGACGAAGAGGTAAACGGAGGAAGAACAATATTTATATCGAAGAAGTCTGGTCAGATCTTTTTCTCTCCCAAATCTTTTTTCCTGTCGCTTATAACAGACAGTAGTTTTCAGATTTTTCTGTATTTTCCCTCAATATTTGCCCGTTTCATAAAGCTGTACTGGTGCAATACGGATAACTCAACTACCAGGTTATGCACAGTTAAGTCTTTCATCGTTCTCTTCCCCCTCCTCCCTGCAGATCCTCCTTCATTACATCTTCCCCCTCCTCCCTGCAGATCCTCCTTCATCACATCTTCCCCCTCCTCCCTGCAGATCCTCCTTCATCACATCTTCCCCCTCCTCCCTGCAGATCCTCCTTCATTACGTTTCGCAATTATGTTTTTATTTTGGTACTGATCATACGGACTGAGGATGTTTTATGGACGCTGGTTTAGTGAAAGTTTGGTATGACGCTCGCGTCTTGGTAAGAATAGGTAGGAATGTCAAAATTACCGATATCGCCGTTCTATATCCCCACTACAGTTGCATACTTTCGCCTTCAAGTTATCTGTGGCGAAATGCCGCTGGTGACTCTTTGTTCATCCACTGAACTACATGTAAATCATTTGACCTCTATATCAACGACGTTGGACTCTTACTGGAGGCTGACAAATATTCGTTAAAATGACTTTAGTAATACCCGATGTACTACTGACTTTCCCTTATTTTCTGATGTAGACCGTCCCTTAACATCTAAAGCTCAAAAGATTTATATTTCCTCAATTATGGATATGTTCGCATGCCTATTACATCATTACAGCTCTTTGATTAGATTATCCAAATGTCGCTAAATCTGACCGAATGGTACTCTATTGACATCCACTGTGTTCGGGGCAGCCTTGTGGTCATCTCATTTGAAGTTTCCACATGAACATTTGAAAAAATGCGGGACGGACTCACATAATTGCAATGACACCCAAGATCGTTAATTCGAAACTTACACACGTTCACCGGCAAGGGGGGTGTTTGCAGAGAGAACTCGATGAAACCTAAATACATATAGCTTTACCAAACAGCCAAATATTAAGGAAAATCTGAAAATATTGCCTGTTTTTTTTAGTTTGACTCTGTGTTGGTGGTGAATTTATTTCATAAAACACAGAAGTATATTTAGTCATATGGAGACCAGATGACGTCTATGACCTCATTATGGCACCATCATACAATCAATATTGGTTAATGTAGAGGAATTATTTCAAACCAGGTGAAACTGTATCTTATCGTGTTCTACGAATAGTGTGACGCGGTGATGTTAGACATTCTCTCATTATGTTCAGAGGTGTTTTAATAAAAAAAAAGTAACGCATGGGCCGATAACATACCTGGAATACCCATACGCCCCTCTAATATTCATGCAACATCTCTCCCTGTTTGAAAACGATCTTGTAATGATGTACAACTCAACCACGCTTTTACTGTAGCTGTTCATGTGTATACCTTGAATGGCATGATCACATGTACACGACCCCTAGCACCGTCTTGAGTAGTATTACGTATATATTCGGGATATATGATGTAATAGCCCTATCAAGTCATCTGATGGAGTGTGATGCTTTCGTTGGTTCTTTGAAACATGGCTAATGATTAGACTGTATGCAATAAAACTGGCCGATTTTCTGGTCTATACACAATCTAGGTAAACCAAGATGGTAAATCAGGGGAATACCATCTAGACGTAATGCTATGAAAACTTCGTGCAAAAGGTTCGACGATATTCCACGAGATCCCATAATAAGCCAATCACAACCATTTCAACCTTTTCTTTCTGAAAATGATTGACGTTTACTTCACGGAGATTAACAGCTTCGCCCGGCACAAACTTTTGATATTTTCTACCCCTAACAAAGCCAGACTTTTCGGCCGGGCGTAAACTCTTTGATGTCCACGGACCCTGTCTGGAAATGATGCCGTATTTGGAAACTGTGTCAGGATAATGCTTATATATTAGACCACGAGCTACCGTGTGTAATTACTGTGGGCGTGATTTTGAAATAGTTACAACCAGCTATCCATCTGATTGGCTAACAATAGTAGTTTCAACTTGCACGGGATTTATATTGGGCAGAATTCAGATATAATATTCCGTGATATTATATCTGAGTTTACTGAGATTGGTCTATACGTTGAAATGCGACCGAAAGATAAATAAATCCTGCAAATCAACATGTCGCCCATCGGTCTAAGATGATCAAAAGGAGGTGTTCGGTTTGACCGTATTTTTTTCCTTAGTGTGTTGCGTTTATAAACCGAAAATATAATTTCCTCTCGTTTATTTTAAAAGTTATTAGCTTGAGAGAGAAAATACTGAATTTTCATATTCTCAATTTTCAGCGAGAAGAGATTTGTCAAAAAAATATTACGAGTATTAGAAGATAAGCATTTGTTTGTTTTTGCAACTTTTGGCGATATTCTTGAAGGGAATTCCCTTCATACATAAAATATGACACCTTTAACCAAAACGAGTCTTACATATCGCAATGCGGTAGGTTTGATCCAAAATGATACTGAAGAATCGTTTTGGTTAAAGGTGTCATATTTTCATAATATTGAAATATGTCAAAACTCTTGTAATGATCTGAAAGAGTGTAGCTCAACGCCATTCGGCACATGATTCCTTGAGTTGATAATTGTAACAGCTGCTTGGCCGAATGGTTACAGTGTCGGACTACAGATTAAAACAAAACCAACATTATGGTTCGAATCTCCAAATCCCCGATGATTTTTTTCACTTTTTCCTTTTGACTCCCATCTTCATTTTGGACTTTAAAGTGCAATAGTGACGTGAAATAAATACAGCGAACCCCTAACGCACATAATCCCTTATTTTTTTATAATTCGTGAATAGAATTGCACACAAACAACTAGACACACAAAGTCAGACAACTTGTTCAATATTTAAATATTCTGACGACGCAGCAGAGCAAAAAATTAATTGTTACACATATATAATTTCGTCTTGGGGCAGCGGAAAGTTGTAGCTATGAATTGAAAAGTTATAATGTTAAACTTGTCTTATATCAAGGCCTTTATTAATGAAATGACCATCAACAAGTGGTGACGCTTGCTTTCCCAAGTGATTATGCATGTGCCAATATGTTGCGGTTCGTTTTACAGTTACTGCCTTAATCATTGTTCGCTGAACTTTTGGCAGTGATATTTCAGTTTTCGAGTCGGTTTATATATTAATATAACTGATTATTGTTCGTAAATATCTGAGTCGCTCAGGAAAATACTAATGGTAACCGTATGAGAATATGAACCAGAATTTCCCATTAGACTGGCCTCGCCTGTCTGACAAAGAGTTGGGGAATACCTGGGCATTACGTCACAATTTACCGGCCGGCTCGGAGCGAGACAATAGAGCAGCAGAGAGCGACTCTGAAGGGAAAAATATCCATCTAAAGCGAACACCTCCTTTGAACTGTTTGCCTCAATGCAGATTTTGATAGTTTTCACTGGTATCTGACATATATTTGGAAAATGACTGTGCAGAAAATGTGGCGATGGGAGTTGACTGTATTTCCATAAGCAGTTTGATCCAGTCTTCTCTTCTCAATTGCGTCACTCAGATAAGATGGCTTCAAAAAAAATTTTACCTTCAGTTTAGAGAGCGGAATAGCCCTAACCCGTTGATGGAAGGAGCTGAAAATTGTCTGTCTGTACAGTATTAGATATTGTTTGAAGTCATTTTGGGAGGGGGGAATTTTTAATGCTAACTTTGAAGCCGCAGATCATTGAAATGGTTGGCAATGTCAATGAGGTTAGAAATTTCTTTACCGTTAATTTCAAAGTTTGAGGGCGGATTTATGCATTTTTTTTTCAGCCCATGAATTCCTTCACAATTTTCATGTATGCATGATATTATTGGTACAATTATTGAATTTTTGCTCCTAGTAGTTTTTTTTAGCTTTTCTAAGAATATGGTATATTCCTGTAATTTTTATAACTGTTTATTGTCGATCCTTGTTAGGTAAGAGAAGTTTATATAGCTAAAACTTGCGGTTATCCTGAGCTTTTTAATTTGAGCTTTGTCAAGATTCATGGAGACCAGGGGGAAACATTCATAATAGATGAGAGTAAGGAGAGCCAAGAATTCGATTAAAGCATCATCATTTTCAGTGACCCATTGCAAGTTTACAACTTTTTTTTCTTCAGTGAAATTTGTTCAAGATTAATTTTGCGATATATATGGGTGTGTGTTTTCTTACTTACAATGTTTGGCTCCGGTGCAATACGACAAATAGGAAAATGGTCCGCGACGTCAGATAAAATGATGCCAGCCTGATTGTCGTCGTCGTGGAAATCCGTGAAAATGTTATCGATAAGAGCAGCAGAGTTAGATTTCACACGGTTGGGTTTAGTAATTTTTGGGAAGAGGTAAAATGATTTTAGGATTTCAAGAAACTGACGAGAAGGCATATTTTGTAAACTCGTGTTAAAATTACCTGGTGGGTCATAGAACAACCCGACCACATACGCATACTTTTCTTCTTCAATTTCAGTTCATGGACATAGTTATCAAAGCTCGGAGCATTGCATTCAAATTGACAAGAAGGTTATTGTAGACACTGGGGAAAGAAGGTGAAATGATTTCATCTCATGAGGGTGAGGGAGTAGGCTTGCCACGAGCAACCGGAAAACACGAAAATGGCCACAAGAAAAGAGCAAACAAGCATGTTAGTCAGATACGTGATTCGGTTTGGTCGAGTCTTTCGACGTCAGCAGGTTTTCTTATCGAAGCCGTACTTTAGTCGCTCCACATGTTACCTTCCACCTTCTCGTTTCAACCTCCTCATTTCATCCTGACTATGATGGCGTCTCGGAACCTGAGCTTGAACGGTACCGAACTGGCAGGAGGGACGCATTTTTAAACTACCAAAACTGTACCCAAATAGAATAGATCGACTCATTAGCATGATTCAATGCTTACGCTTTCCATTTTTATTTCAGCTTTCCAACTAAGTACGCTACGCCTGTTGGAGGGAGTACCAAAGGAGATGGATATTATTATGAAATGGTTTCGCGTCCCGGAAGCTCTTGAAAGTTTAGGCGACACTTTTAGCAAAATCGTAGATGTCAACTTGACCAAAACCGATGCTGTGCTGCAAACAGGAAAGGCAATAATGCAGCTGGTGGTGTGTGCATTGCTGGTGATCGCATTCATTGTATGTGTTTCAGTATTGGGTAGCTATCGTGCGGTAGCAATACCGGCGACTATTACCTACAGTTTCCTCACCGTAAATTATTGTAACCGGTAATCGACATACATGTACAGTTCGAGATTGCACTTGACAACGACAGTGATGGCGGACAATGGAATGATGGAATAATCAGAAAATAACTCTCAAGTTAGTGCAGTTGCCAGAACAATTACACGCTGATTTCATGAATAGATTTGTACACTTCTGACACCAGTAACTGCTGACGCAGAATGAGCAGTTCAGTTTTGACCAATAACTCATTATATGTTGATGTATACTCATTATATTCAGTAAAATAGATCAATTTTTGCACTCCATTAACATTGCATTTATAGGTTATTGGATATGACTTTGCCACTTGGTTACCAATAGTTTCAGAAATATAATTATCATAGCAACCGGTATAACCATACATAGTTGAACAGTTGAAGTGTGCATTCCGTATGCATATGACGGCGCCTTTATTACTCCCACATTTACTAAGCTCATAAATAAATGCATTATAACCTTATCCTTCCCAGCTGATCTTATACCTGGATATGATTGTTTCCCAAATAATCGTAAAACTGATTCAAACATGAGCAGTGTGACTAACGTCACAGGACCTACGAAGTACAGTAGGCATTAGGACTCGAACGTGAACTGAACTCTTGGAAATCCCCACCCCCAGTTGAAATCCTGCCTATATTAAGATGGGCATCGCCCAAGTCAGAATCGCCAGTGATTTTCATCAAAAATCAGCAGAAATGTTCATCAAAAGTAGGTCAGCTCAGAACTTGTTGGTAAGAGTCTCCTAATGCGCCTTCATTCCAAAATAAATAACGATCGCCGATTTAATTTTACAATTTTTTAATTAAAGGAAACAGATTGAATAATATAGGTTCAGTAGATTTCAAGCTTTACGTGTGAAAATACATTTACATATCTTTAATGGTTTTCAGTGCCCTTGTCCAGGATCAAAACAACTTTTTGAATCGCATTATTTTCCCAACAATACAACAAATTTGTATATATAGTACTATAGTAGAAAGGTAGCATTTATGTAGTTTACGGTAATTCAACTCCAGACCAACACCTTCTCTGCACAAGATAATAATTATTCTATGTCATTCTCCTGAGCATAACCGGTACAAAGACATACAGTGGGACAGGGTATTTTTAGCTCTGGGTAATTTGACCTGAATTTGAAGCTGATACACGTTAAAGGCTATAGTCCACATATAGCTACATGTATAACAATATACTGAAGTGTTAATTATCAATCTAATTTAAATCAGAATTATTTCAGATCAGAACTTGCTGGTAACAATGCCCTAATGCACGTTCATGCCAAAAATCAAGGTTCTAATGTCAACGGTTCTCCTTATTTTGCCGACGAAAGGATTCGGATGGACTGACTCACTCACTCATTACCGGACAATTTGCGATCTGTAGCCTACTTCGTAGGAATAGGAATTCTGGATGTTCCAACGAAGTAGGCTACAGATCGCAAATTGTCCGGTAATGAGTCAGTGAGGCAGTCAGTCAGTCAGTCCATCCGAATCCTTTCGTCGGCAAAATAAGGAGAACCGTTGACATTAGAACCTTGATTTTTGGCATAAACGTGCATTAGGGCATTGTTACCAGCAAGTTCTGAGCTGACCGAATTCTCATGAAAATTTGATTTATAATTATTTTTTTTATTATTTATTGATGGCTCAGCGAGTGCACTGTCATGCCCATCGGGAACCCTTGGCTGTAAGTGTCACTGTATATATAACACAGTACAAAATCTGGTGGGATATGCCATCCGTAATTGTTTTTATGAAACAGGAAATGCTACTTTTCCATCATTTGTTAGTGCATTTATCTACACTGCTATTACCAACTTGCCAGCCTCAATACACACAATTCAATATATTGTTATAGATATATGTAAACTGTGGCCTTTAACGTGTATCCTATTTCACATCCAAACTTTTCATCACAGACCACATCAGGCTACAAATTCAGGTCAAATTGCCCACTGATGGTGAAATATCCTACATCAACCAATTAAGTCAGCCTGGTGCAATAACCCAGCAGAAGAAAGAAAGATGTGGTATCATCCTTCACATTAGTCTGTGTGTGCAACAATGATAAAAGTTTACTGAGGGTGAAACAAAGCCATGACGGCATGTTTAAAGGGTCTTAATTTATTTTCTTTGAGTAGAATTTAACTAGATAAAGTAACTTTTATCATGATGTGAAAATATGAGCACATACTTTGTACTTCTTGAATATTGACTATATATCATACTGGGATATAATTTAAAGAAAAAATTACATGTGTAAACAAAATATGTCTGAATTTTTCTTGTCATTTCAAATCATGATCCATTTTGATTCCTTGATTAGGGGATACAGAATCACTGCCACGGAGTGTGTTGGTGTGTCACAGCAATGCAATTCCGATTCACACAACGAAGCTGAGGTGGTTTAATATTTATCAATGAAGAAAATCACCGACCAACCGTCATAGAATATAATGTGAAACAAGAAAACCGGAATAGTACATTCATCAGATTGCCGATACCCAAAATGTGTTGTCTCATATATCTAGATAACAACGTGATGTAGAGACGCTATTTATTCGTCTTAGTACCGGTTATGCTCAGGAGAATGACGTAGAATCATTATTATCTTGTGCAGAGAAGGTGTTGGTCTTGAGTTGAATTACAGTAAACTACATAAATGCTACCTTTCTACTATAGTACTATATATAAAAAATTGTTGTATTGTTGGGAAAATAATGCGATTCAAAAAGTTGTTTTGATCCTGGACAAGGGCACTGGAAACCATTAAAGAGATGTAACTGTATTTTCACACGTAAAGCTGAACTTTTTATTATTCAATCTGTTTCCTTTAGTTAAAATATTGTAAAATTAAATCGGCGATCGTTAGTTCTGAGCTGACCTACTTTTGATGAAAATTTCTGGTGATTTTTGATGAAAATCACTGGCGATTCTGACTTGGGCGGTGCCCATCTTAATATAGGCAGGATTTCAATTGCGTGTGGGAATTTCCAAGAGTTAAGTTCGCGTTCGAGTCCTAATGCCTACTCTACTTCGTAGGTCCTGTGACGTTAGTCACACTGCTCATGTATTATTATAGCTGTACGGAAAAAGTTTGTCCCTTATATTGAAATCTAATGAATTCAGTCTGAGTATGTTCTCTGGCTTCGTTTAAAACGGAACCCATTTAATCTGCCTCAAGATGTATGTATCGGTGTCGTCTATAACCCCCCGGAAAGTACAGAGTACTCGCGAACAGACAGTTTGGATATAATAGAGAATGAACTTCTTGATCGGCTGTCGCTATCTGACCGTGTCTACCTGGTCGGTGATTTCAACGCGCGAACTGGACAGCATGGGTCCGTGTAACCTTGCACAGTTCAATTTTCGTTTTTCGTTTTTCGTTTCTCAAAATCAAAAATTGAAATTTGACCGTCAATTTTCAATTTTCGTTATTTGTTTCTGTAATCTCAAAATCAAAAATTGAAATTTGACCGTCAATTTTCAATTTTCGTTTTTTTTTGTGTTCTTAAAATCAAAAATTGAAATTTGACCGTCAATTTTCAATTTTTGATTCTGGGATTGCAAAAACAAAAAACAAAAATTGATATTTGACAGTCAATTTTCAATTTTCATTTTTCGTTTTGCTTCACGCAAAAATGAAAATCAAATATTGAAAATTGCCTCGACTTGTCCGTTTTTCGTTTTTTGATTTTAACTTTGACGTATCAATGTTAAGTTTGCACGTGGACGGGTTATGATGTCACTTCCGGTATGACGAGTAGAATAGAAAACGCAAATCGTGTCGTATAAGAGGTGTTGAGCGTGGGAGGCATGTGGCCCACCAGGCCATCCTCGGGAGCCAGTGTATTGGTCGATTTGTTAGGGTATCTATGCATTGCCTTGGTTAGTTGCCCACGGTAGTTCTGGATAAAACAAAGATCGAGGGGTATCCTCTAAATCAAACCAATTATTGAACAGGCTCAGCATGCTCATTACGCCAAACCACTAGCTGCAATGTTTGAGATGTGACATTGGTGGCATAACTTTGATGTCAAGCTGAAATCGTCATCGAGAGTCAAAACAAAAACCGCCGGCTTGGGATACCGACATGCTAATTCAAAATAACCTCGGGGGATGAAATGTTCGAGATTAAGGCAAGGACTCAAAAACTCACTCGAATCACCAAAAATATCCGGGTAAACCCTATGCGAGGATTCACGATTTACCTGGGCTTGTGAAGATGCACCAGACAGGTCTGGATAGTTGGCATCCTGCAGTTGTCATTGGTTATTGGCATTGAGGCCTGAGCCAATCAGGACGCAGTTTTAGATTTTCTCATTTTTAAAAATAGATGTTTAGAGCGCTACAAAAGCGAACAGCATTCATGCACACAACCGCTATTTGTTATTGATTTGAAATATAGTTTTCATAAAGATACCAACAAAGATTTAATACCAATAAGAGTAAGCATCGCGGTGATGGGCCGAGAAATCCGTATATGAACAGCATTCCGTAAACCACCATTTCAAACAAGCACACAAACTTCACTTTTGATGCCAGACGTCTGACTGCTTCAACGCTTCAGGTCCAATCTTCATTCTCTATTTTTGGGACCTGGATCGTTGGAGCGTTCACATGCCCGTCAACGTTCAGCGTCAAAAACGCCTCAACGCTTTAAGTGCGGGTGTCAAAAGCTTCAACGCATCGACACGGGAAGTTCCTTTTGGGGTTATGATTAGGGTACCCACGTATTTAATATTTTACCCTACTTTAATGAAACTCATATGTGCATCAACCCCGTTGTTCATATAATGCTTCGCACCTACTGCACGAATGCCTACTCACTTCTGGACATGCGCAGTTGGCCCATTATAATCTAGCTCGAATGCCTGGCTCCAGGGATCTATAGTGTGGTGACACTCCCATATCTTTCCCCCTACTGGCTTTCCATATTGTGCTCCACACCTGCCTAAACAATCCGATTTGCGCTTTCCATACTACTCCGCGGACCAAAAGTGACATCATAAGCCTTGCGCGTGCGCAGTTAACATTGATGCGTCAAAGTTAAAATCAAAAAACGAAAAACGGACAAGTCGAGGCAATTTTCAATATTTGATTTTCGTTTTTGCGCGAAGTAAAACGAAAAACGAAAATTGAAAATTGAATGTCAAATTTCAATTTTTGATTCTGAGAAACCGAAAACGAAAATTGAAAATTGACGGTCAAATTTCAATTTTTGATTTCGAGAAACCAAAAACAAAAAACGAAAATTGAATTGTGCAAGGTTACACGGACCAGCATGCAGACTATTGTGTAATTCACGAAGTGGTACAAGACAGTTTAAATCTGCATGATGATGTATCTCATATGTCTGAGCCACTGAGGCTTGATGAAATAGACATTCCGATTGACAGGTGTAGTCAGGATAGACGCAAACCAGATAATTATGGCTATAAGTCACTGAATATTTGTAAATATAATAATATGTATATGTGTAATGGTAGGGTGGGGAAGGATAAGGGATGGGGCGGACAACTAGTAAGGGAGTAAGTTTGATCGATTACCTGTTGTGTAGTTATGGTGGTTTGAAAAATTTAGTTGATTCTGAGGTGCACGATTTTTGTAATATATATTCTGATATACACAGTCCAATATCATTAATAATTGGAAATTTAAGGCTGACGGTAAAGAGCCCCCTATCTGAAGAAGTTAGCCAGCCCAACTCAAATAAAAACCCCAGGAAATGGGAAAATACTAAATCTGAACAATATATTAAAAATTTGAACATGAATGAAATTAATAAATTGCGTGAATATCTAACCAATGCAATGGATACCGACCATGAAATAACGAAGGACAATGTAAATAGAGTCTCAGAAGAAATAGCTAAAATTTTGCTAAGTCCTGCTTTTGAAACATTTGGTACTCAGCATTATAAGTATTCTGACTCAAGAGATGGCCACCACGAATCTACAAACAAGCCGTGGTACAATCAAGACTGCAAAGAATACAGAAAACGTTATCATGAAGCTAAATCTAAATATGCTTGTCACACAACTGCAAGTTGTTCGGAAAACGACACGGCACCATCACGTTTCATATGAGGCGAGTAGGCACGGTGAGAGAGTAAGGGAGAGCCCGGTGGGCAGGGGCGGGGTGTGTTTATCAAAATAGTTCACAAGAAGTTGCTCCGTGGAAAAAATGGCTGTCATTGGCCAATCAAAAAAGGTTCATATAACACATTTGGAGAAGTGATTCTGCGTAATATTATAAAAACTACTGGTCGGATTTCCCTACATTTTGGCATACATACTGTCTGCAACATAGATATTATGTCAGTGAAATTTAGTCTCGGCTGGGACTTTGGTTCTCGAGGTAGAGTGGAAAGTGAAATTTGGTGTTTCCCCCAAATATGGTTGATATTTGACCACGCAAAAGCAGACTGTGAGATCCACCCTCTTCGGACATTCAATTCCTATGCACAATTTTCTCCATTCATTCCTTTGCTTGGACTCCATAGCACGTTTTCTATACATACTTCAACATACTAACATTTCCGGTTCGATGAAGGAGTGAATTATTCATCAAAATATGCTCTGAAACGTGTTTTCCAGCTGCTAGTCGTCATTATAGGGTGATGTGTGAGAAGACAAATGCATTTATAAAGCATTAGCATATTACAAGCTATGAAGGAAACAAGTCATGGTTACTTCTGGCCCAGTCGGCTGTTAAGATACGCCTCTTTGCTAATTGTGGACGACGGTGTTCTGTTGAACGTCAGGTTTGTTACATATGATGGCATAAAAGGGCGTGATTAGCTTTGATCCACTAGTAGGAGGTGAGCGGTGGATGGGTGAGAGTGGGGCGAGACAGATACCCCTCCTTTATTGTATTATTTTTGAAATATTTGTTAGTACAAAAGTAGGTCAGCATTGGACGTTTAACCCGACGTTCTTGTTCCTATCTTGCCATGTAGAGTTAGCCGAAGTGAAATTCGATAGCACCGATACAGTTCAACTGGAGAAAACCGCGCCCAGAATCAAAGCATCTGTTTGGTACATACGTTTGTGAGCCCTTCCAGGGCATTACTAATGTGATATTGAACAATTGCTGTCTGATTAATAAAACTATATTTGAATATTATGTGGCGAAAATTGAAGAAAAAAAGTCACACAACTGCAAGTTGTTCGGAAAACGACACGACACCGTCACGTTTCATATGAGGCGAGTAGGCACGGTGAGAGAGTAAGGGAGAGCCAGGTGGGCAGGGGCGGGGTGTGTTTATCAAAATAGTTCACAAGAAGTTGCTCCGTAGACAAAAATGGCTGCCATTGGCCAATCAAAAAGGTTCATATAACACATTTGGAAAAGTGATTCTGTGTAATATTATAAAATCTACTGGTCGGATTTCCCTGCATTTTGGCATACACACTGTCTGCAACATAGATATTATGTCAGTGAAATTTAGTCCCGGCTCTGACTTTGGTTCTCGAGGTAGAGTGGAAAGTGAAATTTGGTGTTTCCCCCAAATATGGTTGAAATTAGCTTGAAATTTTACCACGCAAAAGCAGACTGTGAGATCCACTCTCTTCGGACATTCAATTCCTATGCACAATTTTCTCCATTCAATCCTTTGCTTAGACCCCATGGCACGTTTTCTATACATACTTCAACGTAGTAACATTTTCGGTTCGATGAAGGAGTGAATTATTCATCAAAATATGCTTTGAAACGTGTTTCCCAGCTGCCAGTCGTCATTATAGGGTGATGTGTGAGAAGACAAATGCATTTATAAAGCATTAGCATATTACAAGCTATGAAGGAAACAAGTCATGGTTACTTCTGGCCCAGTCGGCTGTTAAGATACGCCTCTTTGCTAATTGTGGACGACGGTGTTCTGTTGAACGTCAGGTTTGTTACATATGATGGCATAAAAGGGCGTGATTAGCTTTGATCCAATAGTAGGAGGTGAGCGGTGGATGGGTGAGAGCGGGGCGAGACAGATACCCCTCCTTTATTGTATGTATTTTTGAAATATTTGTTAGTACAAAAGTAGGTCAGCATTGGACGTTTAACTCGACGTTCTTGTTCCTATCTCGCCATGTAGAGTTAGCCGAAGTGAAATTCGATAGGACCGATACAGTTCAACTGGAGAAAACCGCGCCCAGAATCAAAGCATCTGTTTGGTACATACGCTTGTGAGCCCTTCCAGGGCATTACTAATGTGATATTGAACAATTGCTGTCTGATTAATAAAACTATATTTGAATATTATGTGGCGAAAATTGAAGAAAAAAAGTCACACAACTGCAAGTTGTTCGGAAAACGACACGGCACCGTCACGTTTCATATGAGGCGAGTAGGCACGGTGAGAGAGTAAGGGAGAGCCAGGTGGGCAGGGGCGGGGTGTGTTTATCAAAATAGTTCACAAGAAGTTGCTCCGTAGAAAAAAAATGGCTGCCATTGGCCAATCAAAAAGGTTCATATAACACATTTGGAGAAGTGATTCTGTGTAATATTATAAAATCTACTGGTCGGATTTCCCTGCATTTTGGCATACACACTGTCTGCAACATAGATATTATGTCAGTGAAATTTAGTCCCGGCTCTGACTTTGGTTCTCGAGGTAGAGTGGAAAGTGAAATTGGGTGTTTCCCCCAAATATGGTTGAAATTAGCTTGAAATTTTACCACGCAAAAGCAGACTGTGAGATCCACTCTCTTCGGACATTCAATTCCTATGCACAATTTTCTCCATTCAATCCTTTGCTTAGACTCCATGGCACGTTTTCTATACATACTCCAACGTACTAACATTTTCGGTTCGATGAAGGAGTGAATTATTCATCAAAATATGCTTTGAAACGTGTTTCCCAGCTGCCAGTCGTCATTATAGGGTGATGTGTGAGAAGACAAATGCATTTATAAAGCATTAGCATATTACAAGCTATGAAGGAAACAAGTCATGGTTACTTCTGGCCCAGTCGGCTGTTAAGATACGCCTCTTTGCTAATTGTGGACGACGGTGTTCTGTTGAACGTCAGGTTTGTTACATATGATGGCATAAAAGGGCGTGATTAGCTTTGATCCACTAGTAGGAGGTGAGCGGTGGATGGGTGAGAGTGGGGCGAGACAGATACCCCTCCTTTATTGTATTATTTTTGAAATATTTGTTAGTACAAAAGTAGGTCAGCATTGGACGTTTAACCCGACGTTCTTGTTCCTATCTTGCCATGTAGAGTTAGCCGAAATGAAATTCGATAGGACCGATACAGTTCAACTGGAGAAAATCGCGCCCAGAATCAAAGCATCTGTTTGGTACATACGTTTGTGAGCTCTTCCAGGGTATTAGTAATGTGATATTGAACAATTGCTGTCTGATTAATAAAACTATATTTGAATATTATGTGGCGAAAATTGAAGAAAAAAAACTTCAATAGTCTATTATTTGTTTTTGGAATTATTAAACTCTTAGAATCGAGCCAATTTGCCTTTACCATCGACTCACGCACTCCAGTGATAATATTATCAGGGTCGACTGCGGTGATAATACTATCTGTGCAGTCAACGATATTGTAAGGGTAGACTCCAACGATAATATTATCAATTATATTATTATTTTGGGTATAGGTATATCAGTCACTGTTCGTACTTGAGTATATTTTGAAACTTATTTTGAAAATTATGCGAAAATACAGATATATTCCCGAGATAAAACATACTTTTTCACATATAGTCTAACTCATTCATTTCCAAAAACAGTTTGGGGAAGAGGGCTAAAATTATACACAATTCATCTTGGCGTCAGGACCTACCAGAAAATGTAAACAATTCAAGATGACCCCACTGATGACGTCACAGAGACGTCATATTAAAAAATTTCTGGTCGATTAATAAGTCAGATTATTCAAACTTATTATTTGTGAAATTTCCTTCGCAAAAAGTGCAATACAATATCAAATAATTAGCTGTTGCGAAATAAAATAATTTTGGGCACATTCATGCGTAGAAGACAATGGCGAAAACCCAACTACTCAATCACACCCTAATGACAGCCATTTGAATTTACTCATTATCTTCCGCCCGGGTTTTTTTGCAAATAGTCTAAAAAAGAAGCCAGTATGAGAAGCTATGTACCGTTGTGTCTTTCTGGAGATATGGTTGAAAATTTGGTAACTTGGTTGTTTGGTAACGATGTCATCAGTGTCATCTGAAATTTTGATTACACGTCCATGTTCAGCTAGCGAATCTAATTCCGCTTAAGTCGGTGATAGGGCCGTGTGGATAATTCATAGTCTCGACATGAACAACTGCGGCTGAGAAACTAAGGCTACATCCGAGAATCCACCGTATTCTCGGGTCTGAATGTTAAGTGTCGACGAATACTTTCCTGTAGAGTCATATGGTTGCTTTTTAGTCGCCAGACGTCAATTTTTCTCACCTTTTGCATATCGCTCCAATTTATCTAAAAATCCACTTGAGTTTTCCCGGTCATTTCTCTCTAAATCCGAAAATTAGGTATCCTTAGGCATTCATAGCACAAGTTGATATGGTATAACTCCCTATTTGATTTCATTTTTTAGAAATATTCCAGTGGGACCAGCATATGGCGTATTCATATCTCGCCTAGTAGCATTTGCTAGATACTGTGCAATATGTGACGATTTTGATCAACGTAACAGAACATTATTGCAGAAACTTATGAAACAGGGCTTTTCTACCAATACATATCGATTGTTGATAGCAAATACCAGCGTACCGTGTAAGATCTATGACGTTATTTTACGCAACCTGTGCCTGATTTCGTTTTGGGGTAGTATGAACCCATGAACGTCAAGATCCTCATGGTGTTCATGTGAACAGGCGCAAACAAAGCGTGACTGAGACACATCATTCTCTGGATCTCGACTTCACAACGAAAATCATATTGAATTGTATGATAAGTTCGATTTTTAGGAATATGTGCATCAGGCTTATAAGGAATCGAATTAAACAAAATATATGAAAATAAGTTTCAGATGATCCCGTATCGTCGCAATTTTGAAATTAGCTGATATACTTTGCCCTGATTATGTGAATGGTCTCATGATGAGCATGAATCTATAATTTTAAACTAGTTAAATTAACAGACATATTATGCGGGTTAATAAAACACCTGAATTAGGCAACACTAGAAAATGAACCTAGACTAATCAACTCAATATAGGCCTACGCATAAGCTTGTACGATATAGTGTTTTAAGAGCTAGATTTTCACCAAAAGGGTAATACAATTATTTCAAATGAGAAAAAAACATTGAAAATTACAGGTTTACATGACCCCATCAATGCTGCTATTTGTAGTTCATCGACAATTCTTTGCGTAGAGGGTTAAATAATACATTACGTAATGTTTCAATGATAAAACACGTAATCAGTAATTGTAGGGCCTATACATTATATCAACAATATAGTAGGATGTCACATTTACTTACAGCCTGAAGTTTCTAGATTCAGAAACTCTCAAAACTGAAAAAATGTTTTATTTTTGTCATTATATTGTTCAACCTAATCACTATACCCGAAAAACAATTTCCAGACGATCATCCGAAAGATATATCTAGCGAAGTTGCCCGCTTCTAACAAATAATAATAAGTACTTCTTTTCCACGTAACCGACCGTTTTTTATCGATATGCCATCAGGAGTGATTTCCCCTGGTTTAGTCCAATGTCGTGTTTTCTAACGGCACAACAACAAATGCAAAATCATATCTCTTTAAACAACACGTGTACACTTAGGCCAGAAGGTGTAAAACAGGGGGCAAACTGAGCGTTTACACCTTTTGAACGTTTACATATATACAAGATGTAAATAAGGTATAGGAAGCGCTATTTGGATTATCATCGTCACCTATCCGGATTCTCACATTCAAAGGTGCATCTGGCATAAGGTGAAAGGTGTGTAAACATCCACATCTGAACTTGGTCATTCGACAAATATATGTAGCTTTTTTGTTTTGGGGTTTTGTTGAACGAGGATGAGACGGAATCAGACCCAATTTAGGAAAACACAGGCCCTCAAAAGAAGAGGGAATTAGGTAGAAGTGCCGAAATATGGGGTCTTTATAATAGCCTCACGCTTTAAATAGAGACCCTATATTTCGACACTTCACCCAAAATACACCTTCCCAAAATTATTATTGTGAGGGCGTGTGTACGAAACGTAGCACCAAAGGTCTTGCATACTGCCATCGTAGTGTGCTAAATGTGTTATACTTGTCACCAGGAATGGATAGCTAACAACGTGGAAAATGAAATAATCTCCCTTGTCGTCTAGTCGACGCGAGAGATGTTCCACTTGATATATTGATAATTTCCTTCAAATGTAGTGTAGGTCGATACAAATCATTCACGGCGACACCCGAAAAGGGATGATCGAAAGCAAGAATGTTGTCTATATAGCGTTTTGTGAAATACAAAGGAAAGGGCGTTGATATTATATTTTTTGTAATTTCTTCATATAGTCGTATTCATAATATAAAAGATAGACTGTTGTTGAACTTGAGAAAGCGTTATGGCTTCTAAAATTAATATATCGTTGATGTTTTCTTGAAAACCGAGATTCAATGAAATGAGGCGATCCACGAGATTCTGTTGAAAAATTGTGGTGCAGAGAATAAAGAAATACAAGACAGATATCTGTCTGTACAAAGTGCGCGTTTAAATCAATCTCTCACAAGACATTTCGCGGTTTTAATGTCTAGGTTATTTTGAATTTCTTTTAAATAGTCTCACGTTGTTTGAAACAGCCACGAATCTTGGCTTGTATGGTGTTTATGCATTTTGGATGTGCAGTACAGTTTTGGTGTCTCGATGTGATTGGTCGAGAGAGAAACACCACTTTATTCGAGAAACATTTTATGCCTGTTGAATACACCTTCCGTAATGAATATCGTCGATCAGTAAGTATAGATACAATCGCCGATCCTTCATCTATGTTCAAGTCCTTAACTATCATCTGAATTTGGCTTGCTTTAAGAGTATAAGTTGATCTAACAGGCGGGCTGGCCACATGCAGAAGAGCAAAGCCCTATAAAAAATAGTTAATTCCCCATCATTGGGAAAAATTGGGGCGACGACCCTCTTTCTTATTTATTCCTGTGTGAAGGTTGGAAAAAGTCTGGAGTCAGATATAGTCGATTGATTTGAGAACAAAGATTTATCAGCTACCATTCGCCATTTAAGGCAATACAAAATTTAGACAAAAATGATAACATAATAGTACACAGCCAAATTCTCACTACACTACAAAGTATCTCATTTTCTCAATATTGTCCAGTCACAAACTGAATAGTCCCCTCACTCCTCTGTTGACTGCTCTGACAATGCTATATCAACAGTCTACCCTGATAATATTATAACTGGAGTGAATGAGTCGGGGGTAAAGGGAAATTGGCTCGATTCCAAGAGTTTAATAATTCTAACGAGAGATCCTGAAGGATCTTGGCGCCCACCATTGTCCGATAATTGTAAGCTAATAACAAGAGGATCGTTTTGTCCATTGCTACTAAGAACGAACGATTGATTTGTAATTTTGTACGGAGGATCCTTCGTCTTCGTTTTATAGTATTTTTTTTTTTTTTTTTTTGCACGTGTCATCATTGGGTACTGGAAGCGAAGACAAATCTTTTTGACACTTTGGCATGAGCTATGAAACATACTTAAGATTTTATAATTAGGAACGAATGCTAATTCTGTTCTGTTTACTGGGCTAGCTTGAGATATCTATTTTAAGATACCATGCTCGAAAATAGTAAGATGGTACAATACTTAATACTGAAGGGATCCGGTCCGCGCAGTAATGTTGAAACTTCTAAAGTGTCTGAATCCTGATTATCTCCCTTGGATCGAAACATGCAGTAGTCTACAGTTGTCGAGTTGTGACATTGTGTCACAAGAGTGACGTCCCTTCATGTAGCCGACCCGCCGGCAGACGAAAGGGTGGGGCAGTTCACTTGCAACTGCATGGACTAAAGAAAACTGATTTAAAATTTGAAGAAATACATTTTAATTCCGAATTATTTGAACTCCTTGATATGGAAGGTGAAGGTATGGATATTCTCTATAGTCAATATATAGAATATGCCCCACCGTTTGATCCGTCGACTCATGTGGTGCAATGTCACAACTCGGGAATACTGTATTAATTTGAAGCGTAACTTGGATTTTCGAATCGGATCAAAAAGGTATCTTGCACAACTAGACCCCAAGGGGAACCTGTGTACCAAATTTGAGAAAGATCCATGCAGTAGTTCCTGAGAAATCGCGATAACAAGTTTTCATGAGGAAATCCAATATGGCTGCCTTGTGGCCATATTGGATTTTCGATTCGGACCAGAAAAGGTATCTTGCACAACTAGACCCGAAGAGAAACCTGTGTACCAAATTTGAGAAAGATCCATGCAGTACCTCCTGAGAAATGACGATAACAATGTTTCATGGGGAAATCCAAGATGGCTGCCTGGTGGCCATATTGGATTTTCGAATTGGACCAGAAAAGGTATCTTGCACAACTAGACCCCAAGGGGAACCTGTGTACCAAATTTGAGAAAGATCCATGCAGTAGTTCCTGAGAAATCGCGATAACAAGGTTTCATGGGAAAATCCAATATGGCTGCCTGTTGGCCATATTGGATTTTCGAATCGGACCAGAAAAGGTATCTTGCACAACTAGACCCCAAGGGGAACCTGTGTACCAAATTTGAGAAAGATCCATGCAGTAGTTCCTGAGAAATCGCGATAACAAGGTTTCATGTAGAAATACAAGATGGCTGCCTGATGGCCATATTGGATTTTCGAATCGGACCAGAAAAGGTATCTCGCACAACTAGACCCCAAGGGGAACCTGTGAACCAAATTTGAGAAAGTTCCATGCAGCAGTTCCTGAGAAATCGCGATAACAAGGTTTCATGGGGAAATCCAAGATGGCCGCCTTACCAGAAAAGGTATCCTGCACAACTAGACCCGAAGGGGAACCTGTGTACCAAATTTGAGAAAGATCCATGCAGTACCTCCTGAGAAATGACAATAACAATATTTCATGGGGAAATTCAAGATGGCTGCCTGGTGGCCATATTGGATTTTCGAATCGGACGAGAAAAGGTATCTTGCACAACTAGACCCGAAGGGGAACCTGTGTACCAAATTTGAGAAAGATCCATGCAGTAGTTCCCGAGAAATCGCGATAACAAGGTTTCATGGGGAAATCCAAGATGGCTGCCTGGTGGCCATATTGGATTTTCGAATCGGACCAGAAAAGGTACCTTGCACAACTAGACCCCAAGGGGAACCTGTGTACCAAATTTGAGAACGATCCATGCAGTAGTTCCTGAGAAATCGTGATAACAAGGTTTCATGAGGAAATCCAAGATGGCTGCCTGGTGTCCATACTGGATTTTCGAATCGGACCAGAAAAGGTATCTTGCACAACTAGACCCCAAGGGGAACCTGTGTACCAAAGTTGAGAAAGATCTATGCTGTAGTTCCTGAGAAATCACGATAACAAAGTTTCATGGGGAAATCCAAGATGGCTGTCTGGTGGCCATATTGGATTCTCGAATCGGACCAGGAAAGGTATCTTGCACAACTAGACCGCAAGGGGAACCTGTGTACCAAATTTCAGAAAGATCCACGCAGTAGTTCCTGAGAAATCGCGATAACAAGAATTGTTTACGAACGGACGACTGTCGGACGACTGACTGACTGATGACGGACCACGGACGAAAAGCGATTTGAACAGCCCACCATCTGGTGATGGTGGGCTAAAAACAAATAATAGAGTGTTTGTTATAATGTTCAGCTTCTCTGAAAAGAAACATGCATGCACTAAAAGATTACATCCCCTGCAGTAATTTAGCAACACTATTCAGTTCATGACAGGAAAATATTGAGAAAATGGAATACTTTTTAGTGTAGTGAGAATTTGGCTGTGTATTATTATGTTACGGTATCATTTTTGTCTAAATTTAAATGGTAGCTGACAAATCGATTATATCTGACTGCAGACTTTTCCCAATCTTCACACAGGAATAAAAAAGAAAGAGGGTCGTCGTCCCAATTATTCCCAATGATGGGGAATTAACCATTTTTTATAGGGCTTTGCTCTTCTGTATGTGGCCAGCCCGCCTGTTAGATCAACTTATACTCTTAAAGCAAGCCAAATTCAGATGATAGTTAAGGACTTGAACATAGATGAAGGATCGGCGATTGTGTCTATACTTACTGCTCGAAGATATTCATTACGGAAGGTGTATTCAACAGGCACAAAGTGTTTCTCGACTAAAGTGGTGTTTCTTTTTCGACCAATCACATCGAGACACCAAAACTGTACTGCACATCCAAAATGCATAAAATACCATACAAGCCAAGATTCGTGGCTGTTTCAAACAAATTATGTGAAACTTGAAATAACCCGAACATTAAAAACTCGAAATGTCTTGTGAGAGATGGATTTAAACGTGCACGTTGTACAGACAAATATTTGTCTTGTATTTCTTTATTCTCTGCATCACAATTTTTCACAGAACCTCGTGGATCGCCTCATTTCGTTGAATCTCGGTTTTCCAGAAAATTCAACGTCAACGATATATTAATTTCAGAAGCCATAAAGCTTTCTCAAGTTCAACTACAGACTATCTTTTATCTTATGTATACGCCTATATGAAGAAATTGCAAAAAATAGAATACCAACGCTCTTTCGTTTGTATTTCACAAAACGCATATAGACGACATTCTTGCTTTCGATCATCCCTACACAAGTGTCGCCGTGAATGATTTATATCGACCTACACTAGATTTGAGGGAAACTACCAATAGATCAAGTGGAACATCATATTCTGCCAAGATGAAAATGACTTTCTCTCGCGTCGACTATACGACAAGATTATTACAAGGGAGATTATTTCATTTTTCACATTGTTAGCTATCCATTCCTGGACTGTGCCTGCGTATACCATCAAACACCTTTACCAAAAGTATAATAAATTTGGTGATGACTATAACACATTTAGCACACCACGATCGCAGTATGTAAGACCTTTGGTGCTACGTTTCGTTTCGCCTTCACAACAAAGAATTTTGGGAAGGTGTATTTTGGGTGAAGTGTCGAAATATAGGGTCTCTATTTAAAGCCTGGAGCTATTATATAGACCCCATATTTCGACAATTCACCCTAACTGTTTTGAGGGCCTGTGATTTCCTAAATTGGGTCTGATTCCGTCTCACCCTTTGGACACAGTTAAAAAAAGCGTGGCTGACATAAGTAGTAGTGTAAGCGTGAATGGAGTCACACTGACCCCCAAAATTTGCATGATTTGGGGAGGATTTGAGGAGGAGAGATCAAGTGCACTATAGTTCCGCCAGAATGACCAAAAAGCTACCTCCAACACAGGAGAGTTCCAATTGTTGCAGGGAATGTATTCATCTGCGGTGATGCGGTCTGGTGGTGATGCGGTCGCGGGAAAAAGCTTCCGAGGAGAAAAAGTAGTCCCTAGACTTCAAATACGCTGCATGGTCCGATGGGGTCCAGTGAGGTATCAAAGTGAAGCATTCGTGAAGGGGCATCTAATGGGCTGGGTGTGGGGTTGAAATATCGGCATTCTGCGAATGCGCGGTGGCCAAAGGGTATGAAAATAGACGTTTTGGAGCTAAGGGAGCCACTAATGGTCCAATGGGGTCGAATGAGGTATCAAAGTGAAGCATTCGTGAAGGGGCATCTGATGGGCTGGGTGCGGGGTTGAAATATCGGCATTCTGCGCATGCTCGGTGGCCAAAGGGGATGAAAATAGATGTGTTGGAGCTAGGGGAGTCCCTAATGGTCCAATGGGGTCATATTAGGTATCAATGTGAAGCATTCGTGAAGGGGCATCTGACTGGACTAGTGGCTCGGGCGTTGTCACCATTCTGCGCATGCGCGGTGGCCAAAGGGTATGGAAATAGACGTTTTGGGATCTAGGGGAGCCCCTAATGGGCCGATGGAGTCGTATGAGGTATCAATGTGAAGCCTATGTGAGGGGGCATCTGACTGGACTAGTGGCTCGAGCGTTGTCACCATTCTGCGCATGCGCGGTGGCCAACGGGTATGGAAATAGACGTTTTGGGATCTAGGGGAGCCCTAGTGGACCGATGGGGTCATATGAGGTATCAAAGTGAAGCATTCGTGAAGGGGCATCTGATGGGCTGGGTGCGGGGTTGAAATATCGGCATTCTGCGCATGCGCGGTGGCCAAAGGGTATGAAAATAGATGTTTTGGAGCTAGGGGAGTCCCTAATGGTCCAATGGGGTCATATGAGGTATCAATGTGAAGCATTCGTGAAGGGGCATCTGACGGGACTAGTGGCTCGGGCGTTGTCACCATTCTGCGCATGCGCGGTGGCCAAAGGGTATGGAAATAGACGTTTTGGGATCTAGGGGAGCCCCTAATGGGCCGATGGAGTCGTATGAGGTATCAATGTGAAGCCTATGTGAGGGGGCATCTGACTGGACTAGTGGCTCGAGCGTTATCACCATTCTGCGCATGAGCGGTGGCCAACGGGTATGGAAATAGACGTTTTGGGATCTAGGGGAGCCCCTAGTGGACCGATGGGGTCATATGAGGTATCAAAGTGAAGCATTCGTGAAGGGGCATCTGATGGGTTGGGTGCGGGGTTGAAATATCGGCATTCTGCGCATGCAAAAGTGTACAAAGGGTATGGAAATAGACGTTTTGGAGCTAGGGGAGCCCCTAATGGTCCAATGGGGTCATATGAGGTATCCATGTGAAGCATTCGTGAAGGGCATCTGACTGGACTAGCGGCTCGGGCGATGTCACCATTCTGCGCATGCGCAGACAGGGAATTGTGGGAAAAGGGTATGGAAATAGACGTTTTGGGATCTAGGGGAGCCCCTAATGGGCCGATGGAGTCGTATGAGGTATCAATATGAAGCCTATGTGAGGGGGCATCTGACTGGACTAGTGGCTCGAGCGTTGTCACCATTCTACGCATGCGCAGACAGGGAATTGTGGGAAAAGGGTATGGAAATAGACGTTTTGGGATCTAGGGAGCCCCTAATGGGCCGATGGAGTTGTATGAGGTATCAAAGTGAAGCCTATGTGAAGGGGCATCTGATGGGCTGGGTGTGGGGTTGAAATATCGGCATTCTGCGCATGAGCGGTGGCCAAAGGGTATGGAAATAGACGTTTTGGAGCTAAGCGAGCCCCTAATGGTCCAATGGGGTAATATGAGGTATCAATGTGGAGCCTATGTGAGGGGGCATCTGACTGGACTAGCGGCTCGGGCGTTGTCACCATTCTGCGCATGCGCAGACAGGGAATTGTGGGAAAAGGGTAAGGAAATAGACGTTTTGGGATCTAGGGGAGCCCCTAATGGGCCGATGGAGTTGTATGAGGTATCAAAGTGAAGCCTATGTGAAGGAGCATCTTGACTGGACTAGTGGCCTGAGCAAGCAAATACCATTCTGCGCATGCGCAGACAGGGAATTGTGGGAAAAGGGTATGGAAATAGACGTTTTGGGATCTAGGGAGCCCCTAATGGGCCGATGGAGTTGTATGAGGTATCAATGTGAAGCCTATGTGAAGGGGCATCCAGTCATGGGTGGGTGCATGTAAAAAATTTCCTGAAAAAAACGGAACACGGACTTTATCAAAAAATCCGGGAAAATGCCTATATGGGGTATGGGGGGTATATAGGTCGCCGGGCTTAACGGGGCTTGCCTATCAATAGAGTTATCTCCCCTAGTTCCAGGGTGGGTGTATGTTGCTAAAATTTTCCTGAAAAACATGGAACACAGACTTTATCCCAACATGAAAAAAATGCCTATATGGGTATGGGGGGTATAGGGATCATCCTGGGAAACCTACTGACATTTGCGGTATAGGCTGTGGGTCTCGTTTTCTTAGTCTCGTCAAGACAAACATGATAGGAAACGTCGCGGAGCGAATCGTTGAAATTGTTGGAAAAAAGTTCAGGGAGACCCATATAGGCCCATACTGGGGGTATAGGACCAATGTTTGTCCCACTGGGAAACCTACTTATAGACATTTGCGGTATGGTTGTTTGGATTTGTTTTCTTAGTCTCGTCAAGACAAACATGATAGGAAGTGTCCTGGCACGAAACGGTGAAATTTTTGAAAAAAGTTCGAGGTCTGTCTATAGCCCCATATAGACCCATATAGTCCCATACTGGGGGTATAGGACCAATGTTTGTCCCACTGGGAAACCTACTTCTATACATTTGCGGTATGGTTGTTTGGATTGTTTTCTTAGTCTCGTCAAGACAAACATGATAGGAAGTGTCCCGGCACGAAACGGTGAAATTTTTGAAAAAAGTTCGAGGTCTGTCTATAGCCCATATAGACCCATATAGTCCCATACTGGGGTATAGGACCAATGTTTGTCCCACTGGGAAACCTACTTCTATACATTTGCAGTATGGTTGTTTGGATTTGTTTTCTTAGTCTCGTCAAGACAAACATGATAGGAAGTGTCCCGGCACGAAACGGTGAAATTTTTGGAAAAAGTTCACCGAGGCCTGGGTAGGCCCATAGGCCTATACTGCATGGCTATGAGAGTATAGGCCCATACGGGGTGGACGTGTTGGAGTCTAGGTGAGTCCCTGGTGGTCCAATGGTGTCGTATGAGGTCTTATTTTGAAGCTCGCATGCAGGAGCACTTGACTACACTAATGGTTCGTCCGTTGTCAATACTCTGCGCATGCGCAGTCTGGCCGTAGTATAGAAAGCAGGCATTTTGAGGGGGTATGTGGGTGTGTTTGGGGTAGAGATGGACCGCTATGGGTCCGAATGGGTCGTGGAAGGTGTCAAAGTGAAGCTTGTGTGGGTTAGAGTCAGAATGGTGTGTTTTTAAGTGCAAGTCGCGTTAATCTGCGCATGCGCAGTTGGTTGTATTAAGTAAAGTGGCCATTTTGGGGCAGTACATGAAGGTATTTGGGGTCGAGATGGGCTATTCACGGTTCGAATGCGTCCTGGAAGGTGTCATCTTGTAGCTCTCTGGGTGTAGACCCCGATTTGAGGGCTTCCCACGTTACGAGTAGTAATTAAAGTGGGCATTTTAGGGCAGTACAAGAAGGTATTTGGGGTAGAGATGGACCACCCTTGGTCCGAATGCGTCCTGGGAGGTGTCATTTTGTAGCTCTCGGGGTGTAGACCTCGATTGGGGGGCTGTTCACAACATCTGTGACGTTATTGGTGACGTCATCAGTACGAGTAGTAGCGAAAGTGTGCATTTTGGGGCAGTGGAGGAAGGTATTTGGGGTAGAGATGCTTCATCCTCAGTCCGAATGCGTCGTGTGGTGTGTCATCTTGTAGTTCTCGGCGCGCAGACCTCGATTTGAGGGCTGTCCACAGCATCTGTGACGTCATTGGGTACGTCATCAGTAGGAGTAGTAGCGAAAGTGAGGATTTTGGGGCAGTGAAGGATGGTATTTGGTGTAGAGATGGACCATCCTTGGTCCGAATGCGTCATGGAGGGTGTCATGTTGTAGCTCTCGGGGTATAGACCCCCGATTTGAGGGATATCCACAGCATCTGTGACGTCATTGGTGACGTCATCAGTACGAGTAGTAGCGAAAGTGGGCATTTTTTAGCAGTGAAGGATGTTACTTGGTGTAGACATGGACCATCCGCGATGCAAATGCGTCGTGTGAGGTGTCATCTTGTAGCAACGCCCACCAACGCCATTCTTAATGCTTCAACGCCCTGGTGAAATAGCTCAGAAGCTCTGATATTCCATGGAATTGTCACTAATTCTTCGAAATGCAGTGACGCTCGTCGACGCCCGTCGTTACACCTTAACACTCTAACATAACGCCATGATATAGACCGGAGAGAGAACAACAACAGCAACAACAACAAGGATGACACATGAGAGAGCAACAACAACAAGATTTTTTTTTTCATATAGTTTATTCTCCCCAATGTTACATCATACCCACGCTGGGGGAGCCGCCCTGGGTATGTTTAGTGTGTTCACAGCAAAAGAAATTGAAATATCAAACACCATGTTTTATTATTTAACGCACCGTCACATTAGGTACAAGTGTTTACTGAGCTCAAGTCAACGATCAGCATGTACACATAGAGAGTATGTGCGGCATGTTATGGTATTCATCAGTGCACGGGTGACGCATTCAACCGATGGCGGTGGTTGGTCAGCTTGGTAAGGAAAAACGGCCCATTAGGGGCTCCCCTAGATCCCAAAACGTCTATTTCCATACCCTTTTCCCACAATTCCCTGTCTGTGCATGCGCAGAATGGTGACAACGCCCGAGCCGCTAGTCCAGTCAGATGCCCCTTCACATAGGCTTCACTTTGATACCTCATACAACTCCATCGGCCCATTAGGGGCTCCTCTAGATCCCAAAACGTCTATTTCCATACCCTTTGGCCACCGCGCATGCGCATAATGGTGACAACGGCCGAGCCACTAGTCCAGTCAGATGCCCCTTCACGAATGCTTCACATTGATACCTCATATGACCCCATTGGACCATTAGGGACTCCCCTAGCTCCAAAACGTCTATTTTCATACCCTTTGGCCACCGCGCATGCGCAGAATGCCGATATTTCAACCCCGCACCCAGCCCATCAGATGCCGCTTCACGAATGCTTCACTTTGGTACCTCATATGACCCCATTGGTCCACTAGGGGCTCCCCTAGATCCCAAAACGTCTATTTCCATACCCGTTGGCCACCGCGCATGCGCAGAATGGTGACAACGCTCGAGCCACTAGTGCAGTCAGATGCCCCCTCACATAGGCTTCACATTGATACCTCATATGACCCCCATTGGACCATTAGGGACTCCCCTAGCTCCAAAACGTCTATTTTCATACCCTTTGGCCACCGCGCATGCGCAGAATGCCGATATTTCAACCCCGCACCCAGCCCATCAGATGCCCCTTCACGAATGCTTCACTTTGATACCTCACTCGACCCCATTGGACCATTAGTGGCTCCCTTAGCTCCAAAACGTCTATTTTCATACCCTTTGGCCACCGCGCATGTGCAGAATGCCGATATTTCAACCCCACACCCAGCCCATTAGATGCCCCTTCACGAATGCTTCACTATGATACCTCACTCGACCCCATCGGACCATGCAGCGTATTTGAAGTCTAGGGACTACTTTTTCTCCGCGGAAGCTTTTTCCCGCGACCGCATCACCACCAGACCGCATCACCGCGGATGAATACATTTCCTGCAACAATTGGAACTCTCCTGTGTTGGAGGTAGCTTTTTGGCCATTCTGCCGGAACTATAGTGCACTTGACCTCTCCTCCTCAAATCCTCCCCAAATCATGCAAATTTTTGGGGTCAATGTGACTCCATTCACGCTTACACTACTACTGACATACAATCGAGAAAATAATTAAAACAAGTCTAGTTTTGCCCTTGGGATATGTGAGTTAACTAGGGGGAGATAACTCTATTGATAGGCAAGCCCCGTTAAGCCCGGCGACCTATATACCCCCCATACCCCATATAGGCATTTTCGCGGATTTTTCGATAAAGTCCGTGTTCCGTTTTTTTTCTCAGGAAAATTTTTACATGCACCCACCCATGACTGGATGCCCCTTCACATAGGCTTCACATTGATACCTCATACAAGTCGATCGGCCCATTAGGGGCTCCCCTAGATCCCAAAACGTCTATTTCTATACCCTTTTCCCACAATTCGCTGTCTGCGCATGCGCAGAATGGTGACAACGCCCGAGCCGCTAGTCCAGTCAGATGCCCCCTCACATAGACTCCACAATGATACCTCATATGACCCCATTGGACCATTAGGGGCTCCCCTAGCTCCAAAACGTCTATTTTCATACACTTTGGCCACCGAGCATGCGCAGAATGCCGATATTTCAACCCCACACCCAGCCCATCAGATGCCCCTTCACATAGGCTTCACTTTGATACCTCATACAACTCCATCGGCCCATTAGGAGCTCCCCTAGATCCCAAAACGTCTATTTCCATACCCTTTGGCCACCGCGCATGCGCAGAATGGTAACAACGCTCGAGCCACTAGTCCAGTCAGATGCCCCCTCACATAGGCTTCACATTGATACCTCATACGACTCCATCGGCCCATTAGGGGCTCCTCTAGATCCCAAAACGTCTATTTCCATACCCTCTGGCCACCGCGCATGCGCAGAATGGTGACAACGGCCGAGCCACTAGTCCAGTCAAATGCCCCTTCACGAATGCTTCACATTGATACCTCATATGACCCCATTGGACCATTAGGGACTCCCCTAGCTCCAAAACGTCTATTTTCATACCCTTTGGCCACCGCGCATGCGCAGAATGCCGATATTTCAACCACGCACCCAGCCCATCAGATGCCCCTTCACAAATGCCTCACTTTGGTACCTCATATGACCCCATCGGTCCACTAGGGGCTCCCCTAGATCCCAAAACGTCTATTTCCATACCCTTTGGCCACCGCGCATGCGCAGAATGGTGACAACGCTCGAGCCACTAGTGCAGTCAGATGCCCCCTCACATAGGCTTCACATTGATACCTCATACGACTCCATCGGCCCATTAGGGGCTCCCCTAGATCCCAAAACGTCTATTTCCATACCCTTTGGCCACCGCGCATGCGCAGAATGGTGACAACGCCCGAGGCACTAGTCCAGTCAGATGCCCCTTCACGAATGCTTCACATTGATACCTCATATGACCCCCATTGGACCATTAGGGACTCCCCCAGCTCCAAAACGTCTATTTTCATACCCTTTGGCCACCGCGCATGCGCAGAATGCCGATATTTCAACCCCGCACCCAGCCCATCAGATGCCCCTTCACGAATGCTTCACTTTGATACCTCACTCGACCCCATTGGACTATTAGTGGCTCCCTTAGCTCCAAAACGTCTATTTTCATACACTTTGGCCACCGCGCATGCGCAGAATGCCGATATTTCAACCCCTCACCCAGCCCATTAGATGCCCCTTCACGAATGCTTCACTATGATACCTCACTCGACCCCATCGGACCATGCAGCGTATTTGAAATCTAGGGACTACTTTTTCTCCTCGGAAGCTTTTTCCCGCGACCGCATCACCACCAGACCGCATCACCGCGGATGAATACATTCCCTGCAGCAATTGGAACTCTCCTGTGTTGGAGGTAGCTTTTTGGTCATTCTGCCGGAACTATAGTGCACTTGACCTCTCCTCCTCAAATCCTCATCATGCAAATTTTTGGGGTCAATGTGACTCCATTCACGCTTACACTACTACTGACATACAATCGAGAAAATAATCAAAACAAGTCTAGTTTTGCCCTTGGGATATGTGATTTAAATTTTTTTATGTTTAAATGAGTTTTTGATGGCCTTTGGCGTTGACCATGACCTATTGACATCAGAATTGCTACCCAACACAACGCCTCCTCATTAATGCATCGACCTATAATTAAACAATTTTCTTATTGATATCCTGTGTATTTGTCCCCAGTGACCTTGAGCTTTCTACCTCAATCGGTTTCTTGTTTACCATAAGCTTAAGGTATTCCAGTGAATTTTGATGACAATTCGCATTATACAACTGGAGTTAAAGATCGACATTTAACCTTTTGACCTCAATTTTGATACCTTTCAAATTTAATTCCGCACCTGACGTGTCGCCTCAAAATTTCGAATCCACACACACACACACAAATTATTTCACAGTGCACAGCCAGAAAAAAGGTGATAAGTATCACCCCCAAAATGTAATGGGTTAGGCCCATCACTCTTCTTTATGATCACCTTTAAAAAAGATGACCATCACCTCTGAAGAGAGATGAGCAATTAATGTAAATTCAAGTCATCAGTACAGCTTTTAAGGGTGATGAGGCAAACTCATCACCCTTAAAAGGTGATGACCGTCAACATTTTAAGGTGATGGCTCTAACTCATCACCTTTTAAAGGTAATGTTCAGGTCTGATCACCACTAAAGGGTGATGGGTCATCACCTTTTTCCGGCTGTGTGACCTTTGACCTTCTGACATCAAGTTTGATATGTGACGTATTGCCCACATTCATCCACTCACAATAAAATGGCGGTTTTCAGTGATTTTATGGTTTTGGGCCACATTGACCTTGACCTTTGGCCTACTGACCTCCATTTTGGAGCGTGATATCAACATGACGTCATAACGGTGTATTCCGTAGCTGTGTCATAGCTGGCATAGCCCAATAAAGGAATACTGATCAATGATACAGAAGTAGTAGGGAAAAGCTAAATTGAACCACATTGACCTACTTAATGACGTCACATTGTGGAGGATTGAGGAGGAACTTGATCACGTGATCAAGGCATGTCTAGATGGCGGTGGGATGGGACAAAATGGCGGCTGATGTGGGATGGGACAAAATGGCGGTTGATGTGGGATGGGACAAAATGGCGGTTGATGTGGGATGGGACAAAATGGCGGTTGATGTGGGATGGGACAAAATGGCGGTTGATGTGGGATGGGACAAAATGGCGGCTGATGTGGGATGGGACAAAATGGCGGGATGTGGGATGGGACAAAATGGCGGTTGATGTGGGATGGGACAAAATGGCGGCTGATGATGGGTGGTGGGGTGGGACCAAAATGGCGGCGCAAGGGAGCAAACGAGGCGGTGGGGAGGTCACGGGGAGAAAAAACCCTCACATTACCCTCAAAAAAACCTCTAAGCCATATAATAATAAACATAATCTATAGGTGTTGTACCATGTTAATAGGATCAGTCTAGCATCTGTACCACCCTAGGGTCGAGCGTTTATTGTCCCGTGTATCTCCGCAGAAAATCAACAAACAAAATGGCGGCTCCAGGATGGTGTGGGGACGCCCTTTCCACATCACGGCGTCGATCATAGCGCCATCTGCACACACTGACGCAAGGGAGACAACTCGTGTACACCAAGAGTATGGAAATAGCCGTGTTGGAGCTAGCGGAGCTACTCATGGGCCGATGGAGTTGTATGAGGTATCAAAGTGAAGCTTATGTGAAGGGGCATCTGATGGGCTGGGTGTGGGGTTGAAATATCGGACTTCTGCGCATGCGCGGTGGCCCAAGGGTATGAAAATAGCCGTGTTGGAGCTAGCGAAGCCCCTAATGGTCCAGTGGGGTCGAGTGAGGTATCCAAGTGAAGCTTAGGTGAAGGGGCATCTGATGGGTTGGGTGTGGGGTTGAAATATCGGCCTTCTGCGCATGCGCGGTGGCCCAAGGGTATGGAAATAGCCGTGTTGGAGCTAGCGAAGCTACTCATGGGCCGATGGAGTTGAGTGAGGTATCGATGTGAAGCTTATGTGAAGGGGCATCTGACTGGACTAGTGGGTTTGACATAGCGTCATTCTGCGCATGCGCATAGACGTTTTGGGATGTAGGGGAGTCCCTAATGATCCAATGGGGTCGAGTGAGCTATCAAAGTGAAGCTTAGGTGAAGGGGCATCTAATGGGTTGGGTGCGCGGTAGGAATATCATTCTGCGCATGCGCAGATGCAATGCGGAGCTCTCGTCCAATCAGAAGCGAGTATTTCAAATCCGCCACGGAGCTCTCGTCCAATCAGAAGCGAGTATTTTGACCCGGTGCATTATGGGACATATCCAAGATGGCGGCACGTGTGTTCAAGATGGCGGCACATCCGGTGTCGAAAACTGGCCATTTCTGTCGGGATGTGGTCACCTAGTGTCGAAAACTGGACCCTGTATGGATCCCGCTAGACGTGTTGGAGCTAGGGGAGCCACGAATGGGCCAATGGAGTCGTATGAGGTATCCAAGTGAAGCCTTCGTGAAGGGGCATCTGATGGGCTGGGTGTGGGGTTGAACTAGCGGCATTCTGCGCATGCGCAGTCTGGCCGTAGTATAGAAATAGACGTGTTGGGGTGTAGGTGGGCCCCTAGTGGGTCGATGGGATCGAGTGAGGTATCCATGTGAAGCCTAGGTGAGGGAGTTACACTAGGGTGTCGTTTCCATTTTGCTGCGCAGGTCACGTGGGGGTTGTGACGTCACTTCCGGGTTTTTCACTAAAACTACCTCCAAACATAGAAGAGTTCCAATGTTTCCTCTTAGACGTCCGTATGTTCAACCTCCGGGGTGTTTCCCGGCGCGACCCGCCCCGGCCCCCAGCGCGAGCGGCGCGCACGGGTTCTCCGGCCGCAGCGCGCGTCATCATCGGCAGTGCGCGCGCGGACGCATGTCAGGTCAAAGGGTCACCTCCAGGTCAAACGGTCCAATGTCCAATGAGACAATGTTGCGGCATCGCTATAGTCAGAGCTTGAGCACCAAAAAGGGGATTCTAGATGAACCTGGGAAAGATGGGCAGTTCCATTTGGACCAATCAGCGGTAGAGAAAAAGAGCCAATCAGCGGTCGAGAAAAAGAACCAATCAGCGGTCGAACAATCAGCCAATCGAATTGGGGTACTCACGGTGTGTTTTCGCTGACGTCCGCGCCTACATCCGGATTCTTGTACACCCGGGTAATGTTTTCTGGACATGGATGGGTTAGCTTTGGCTCCATTCTAGGCCACTGATTGGCTAATACGGTGTTCAAAACCACTTTCATGCATTATGCTCATAGAACTTATAGTCATAATCTATACGTGTTGGACGAGTCTCTTCACTCACCGTATACACGCACTTTAATGAAATGCCCGCTCCAAACCTAGACCAAAAACACGTACTTGGTCTGTGGGCTGATTTCATTGGCTCTCTATTTTACTATAGTGCTCTTGCATTCTAACCTTGATGGGTTACCTAGAACTTATAGTCATAAACATAATCTATACGTGTTGGACGAGTCTTCACTCACCGTATACACGCACCTCAATGAAATGCCCGCTCCAAACCTAGACCAAAACACGTACTTGGTCTGTGGGCTGATTTCATTGGCTCTCTATTTTTACTATAGTGCTCTTGCATTCTAACCTTTATGGGTTACATTTTGGCCCCATCCTACACCACTGATTTCAGTTTGACTGAATCTCCACATTGGGCATTGATGCATTAGGAATAAAACACACAAGACAGGGTTTTTTGGTGAGATCTCATTTTTTTTTATTCAGTGAACAACAACAACGTGAGAACAACCACGTGAAAACTGAAGCCCAGAACAAGGGGCTTGTAATTAATTGAAGCCCAGAACAAGGGGCTTGCACATTGAAGCCCAGAACAAGGGGCTTGTAAACTTAAGCCCAGAACAAGGGGCTTGTCATTAACTTAAGCCCAGAACGGGGCTTGTACATTGAAATGATGGGCGGCCCAGTCATAGACGAGTACATCGCGGTCCTCGGCCTGGGGGTACTCGTCAAACATCTGTACGATGGTAGATAAGGGTCTTCCCCGGCATCGATGGTACAGGTAAAACAAGCAATATTGTCCGCACACGCCACTGGTCAGGCTTTGCAACGTTTGACTGTTCCAACACCACGTCTCTGTGCCTTGATCCATGAAGTCTGTTAAATCGGGATGGAGGGGTGGCAGGCCGTCCGGGTCAAAGTTTTCGCCCTGCTATTCTGTCAAGTACACGCCCACCCAGTGTTCACCGGGTCGATCCATCGGGTCCGTGTTGAGAACGTAAGCAGCAGGATACATACGGTCTAATGGAAACACATCTCGGGCGAACACCCCTTGAAAGACCATACGTGTCTCTGGGTCATTCTCCAGCACGGTGGTTATCTGGTCTGTATCCATGTTAGGTGGAGAAGTCACACAGGACGTTGCGCGCCTTGTCCACTTGAGTGATGTTGTCAAACTCGGCGTAGCAGATCACATTGACGGTGGTCGCCAGGGCTCGTGCAAAGTGGATTTCCAACCGTAAGTTGCCTTGCTTGGCCAGGGCCAGCTGATGGTCGTTCTCTAAGGTGGGGGTCAGATCGAAACAGAACAACGTGTATCCGTTCGCGTAGTCCTCCCGACTGATCATATTCCCTTCGTCCTGGTTGATTTGACCGGTGGCTGTAAACAGGCTCTGATAGGCTCGAATGAAATTCCTCCGCCCAAAGTTCGGTGTTAAGGCCGTGGCTGGCACCTGTTGTCCATCCACATGCAGGGCCACAAAATTGATGCCGAAATGTTGAAAGTCAAACGGATTCTCTGGGTAGGCTCCGCTGAAACTGGTATTTTCCACACAGGCCAGGATCAATCGCTTGGGTAGTTCCCCCAGGAACAGGTTTTCTTTGTTGGCGCCCATATTTCCAGCAGGCACAGAGAACACTTTGGTTTGTACACGTCGGATAGGGTACTGGGCTGGTTTTGTTTCCAAGGCTTTCATGTGTCCCAATTGAACGGCTGGATTCGGTTTCACTTTTCGGACATACAGGACTGCGTCTTGGATGACAATCTTATAGTCCGCTGCATGCCCCTCTACGTTAGTGGCCATCAAGGCGAAGGTCGGAGGCGCCCGTATCAGTCGGATTTTGATGGGGATCTTGTTCAAGAGGTACCGGTCTTGCATGAACATGTCTGCGTGCAGTCGACCCATCATATCCACCGAGGCACTGTTCGCAGTGAAAGCCTTCCGTTTGTTATATCCCCCATTGTCCACCGTGTCCATGTGCTCGGGCGTGTCCTTGTAGAATAAAGCGGTTGTCAGCTGAGATTTTTTAGCCTCTCGGCCATACGACAACAGTGTCTCGATGTAGGCTCGATAGGGGTACGTGTTGGTGGAGTCACTGATGAGTTTGTCGCTGAGAAAAATATCCACCTGCTGAAACATCGAGTGCAGCCAGAGATTCGTCGGGCCCACCGTTGCTTGGTCAGCGATTCTGGTGCCAGCTCCATTGACCACCTTGGCTTTCACATACAAGTAGGTATGGGCTAAATCCACATAGGCCGTATCCGCATTACTGATGGTGAACTCGATGGGCCCGGTTTCGTTGATGCTGGAGAGCGGGAGATGCTCCACCCATAATCCTTGTTCGACACTGGTCTGTGTGGGCGGCACGGTCCACAAATCAAATTCACTGTTGGTGGAGGGCAGGACTCGGCGTGGATCAAGGACATGTTTTAAGAAAAGATATCCTTTGTCTTCTTCGATGTGCGTCGTCGCTGGGTCGGTCGTCGACTGGTGCGTGGTCTCGGTGGGGCAGCTCTTTTATTCCCTACGGTGCGTTGTGCTTTGGCCACCAAGACGCCTCCCGCTTCTTTGGCCCGCCGTTTCAAGGCTTCTTTGGGTGCCGTACCCCCAAGACATCACCGGCCACTTGCAGTCCACTGCGTACCGCTTGTTTGCCCATTGCTTTCACCCCACGCGTCACCAAGGGCAGGAACGTTTTGACGATGCTGCCGAGTATGTTCCCCAGTCCATGTCCTCGTTGCATGCGTGCACCGCTAAAGACCGGAAAGCCACCCCCTGCCTGTTGGGCATAATAGTCGGCATAGCTGCGTGCATCGCACTCGTAAGGTACTTTCATTATGCAAAGTGGGGAGCACGTGCTTGTCGAAAATAAAGTGTCAGCACCATTTTTCCTCGTTCGAATGCCACCGGTCGTCCCGTGTCATCTCTTATATCCACCGTGATCGTGTTGATGTCAGTTTGTCGTACGGGCAAGTAGAGCATGTGGGTGAAACTGTGGGTGACTTGACCTCCATACGTCTTTTTAATGGGGACTACCCGTAACAGAGGTGTGTTGATATCGCCCACGATGTGGTTGTCCACCACGTCCGAGTAGACGTAGAGTCCGTACATACCCGACTTCATATCCATCGGCATCTCGCCATGGTGTTCGGTGGGACCCGCGAACGTCTTTAGATCGAAACCCAGCATTTGCTGTAGGATAGGGCTCAGTACGACACTCGCCTTGCCGGTCACGATAAGCTCTGCCTTGTCGTTGTGTGCGTTGTAATCGAAGTTCACGTGATTCTTGAAGGGATAGGCTTTGATGGGTTTTGAAGTATTCGTCACCTCCCGTAGAGCCTTATAATGCAACAGTCTTGACAGCCCACCCATGAACTCCTTGGGGGTATCGTATTGGCCTTCGGGCAGGGTGAGTCGGGTGTTTTTGCCTTCGTAGGTCACCTCGTACCACACTTCATTGGCTCGCACGTTGTACCACGAGTAAGGGTATTGGATATCCACGAGGCCACATTCCCAGCGTCCAGGTAAATGCAACGGTTGCGGTAACTGGGTGACGTACTTGGCCACGGTGTTGTCAGGAAACACATCCAGCGAACTGTTACTGGGTAGGGTCAGGTAAAACATGGCGACTGAGCTGTCCTGCTGCTGCTGTTGGTTTTAATAGGTGTTCCAGGCCTTGGGCGGTTGCGTCCGGCGTCGTGTTCGTCGCGTTGACTTGCTACGTGTCACGGCTCTGGAGATGTGGGGTGTCCTGATCGAGGGTGGTTCTTTAAAGGTCTGAAAAGAAGGTGCCCGTTGTGGTGGTGGTGGAGTTTTGGGGGGTGACTCCGGTTCCCAGTCGGCTTCCCAAGGTTGTGGTGAGAGTCGTGGTGCACGAGTCGGTGAGTCACGCTGCATAAAGGCCCAGCGGTGGGGTTTCCCCACCAATTCCTGTGGTACATGCATGTCTTTCAAGCCTTGAGCGAAGACCTCCCATCCTCGAGGATCCGTGTGCGATCTGCGTTGACGCATCAGATCATTCACTAAATCCGTCATGTGGGTCCCGGGGACCACCTGATTCTGTACCAGGAGTTCGCCTTTATCATTCCAAGTCATGTTAGGATTCTGTTTCATCCGTTGTAATACCAGGCCAGCTTGTTTCTTGAACGAGGCAGGTACACTCTTCAGCACTTCGTCTTCCACCCACTGTGGGGCTGTGGGGGCTACCCCACCCGGCTGTTGGAACGGTGCTGAGGTCGGCGGTCTGTAAAGTGGTGGTGGTGGTGGTGGTGGTGGTGGTGGTGCTGTTGCTGGGGTAGAGCGAGTTTTGTATTGGTCCATGAACGTCATGTACCGTTGAAGCGTCTCATTGTACCGTTGTACTTTCTCACTGTCGCTTAACCCCGGTCTCTGTAAGATCTGTTGCATCTCTCCATCGAGGCTGTTTATGGTCTTCACCGTAGGTGGGACAGGGTAGGGTGATTGGAGGTTTTGCAGGAACCGTGGTTCGACGAGGACCATTTTTTTCGTGTGGTTCATTGTCGGCCGAAGAGTCCACCCAATACTGGACCCAACACAGAAGCGGCCAACGGTGCTAAGATGGCCCCGAGAAAGCCGCCTTTCTGTAACACCTTTTTCTTTTGTGTTTGAGGGACCCGCTTCTGGACTAAGGTTCGGAGACCTGTCTTATGCTTGGCCAACTTGGTCTTCTGAGCCGGAGTCAGTGGTACGTTGCCTTTTAACAGGTTGTACCCGATCTCGCACAGACAGCGTACAAGGTCAGGGTCCGCACCGCGTACAATGGTTCGGACTAACTCGGGTGGGGCCGTCTTCAATACACGGAGCGTGGGAGCGTGCTTCCGTACTCGCGCAGACATCCTGTACAACTAATGCCAGAACCCACAACGCTGCTCTTTTATCTACCTCAGAGACAAAGTCAACCCTGCTGTGGTATTCATTCTTTTTATTATTCCCCATCATCAAACACACAGACCCCAGCTGGGGGAGCCACTGTGGGTGTGTTTACATTATTTTTGCATGTACACGTGGTGGGTCTCTCCGGGAAAGATGCCGGTCCGTAGTCGAAGGTGGTCAGGGGTGGCTTGCTTGAGGTCGAAGAGCATATACCCGTGCTGAGGGGTTGTGGCATCTTTGAAGGCTTCCAACGCAAACGGTGTGCGGCCGGGATACATCTGTCTCGCCAGGTGCAGCAGTTGAGTGGTATCTCTCGGGTTTTTGAAGACCACCAGGTAGTGGGCATTTAAGCTGATCTTCCGATGTTCTTTGTTTTTACTGAACAGATTCTGCACAATGTAGATGATGCTGAGCCGTCGATGATGGTTGCCTTTGGTAAAGAGTTGGGTGACCCGCGCATCCGTCTCCGCCATGAGATCATCCAGAACCACCAAGTTGTCGGGTTCCAAATCGGCCAGGTTGGGTAGGCCTTCCACGAACGTGATGTGGGGCATTGCTGCATACGCTTCCTGCCATTCTCCGTAACACCACACGACTCGAGCAATAGGTGGGGTGATCATGCTGTCGGCGTGTTGAAGGAGCTTCCTGACGAAGTGCGTTTTGCCGGAACCCGTCGGTCCTGCGATGACGCAAGTGAAGGGATGCTGCCACCCAGGGTCCATGGTTCGAGGTGTATCCGTTGTCGTGGTAACCCGCTCTTGTAAATTTCGTACGAGTGAACTGGAGTGGTGGTGGGTACAACGTCGGTCGTCGTTGTCTGTTCACTGTCAGGGATGGTGCTGGGGGTGGGTACAACGTGGGTCGTCGTTGTCGGTTCACTGTGAGGGATGAAATCCGGTGGGTGTTCAGACGTAGTGGGCGTACTTGGTGTAGGTGTAGAGCTTACACTCGACGTGGCTTGTACACGGGGTGTGGTGGTGGTGACTGGGCTCGATACGACTGGTGCTCTCTGTAGACCGGTTTCACTGGTGCCTGGTGTTCTCAGTTGGTTAAGTAACGTGCTGACATAGGCTACGTCGTAAAACACACCTCCGTACAACACACTCAGCAGGGTTAGCACTAGCATCCCAAAGCCCACTTGTGCTTAGCGCGTTTTGGGAGACGCTGTGTTCAGAGGCAGCTGCTGTTTGTCCATAGCACTGTGGTCGGACGTGGAATGAAGGAGGACGGCAGTGGTGTCTGGCTTTATAGTCGTTTCACCTGGTTGGCAGCGACCCAGGAATTGAAGGAACTGGGCCAACCTTGCCATTTCACGAAATGAAACAGTTTGCCACGTCGACGTTCCGTTTTCAAAATCTGCTCCACCGTGTAGTAGTCTTGCTGTGTTTTTACAACAGGCTGTAATTCCGTCTCGTAAAACGTCCCCAGCAACGGTTCCCCTTGGAGATCTTCCAGTTCATAGACTCGCCGCTGTCGGGGTAGGCGCCGTTTAATCAGGAAGTGCTCATCGCTCCAGTTGGGCAAGTAACTTTTCTCGAACTTGCCCTTGACTTTACTGATCCGTACAGGGTCCCCGACCTTGTACACCGCCTTCGTCGTTCGCTGCGATGGCCTGGGGTACAAGACACGCCGGACTTGGGCTTCATTGCGTTGGGTCACGGTAATGGGGGCTCTCTCTATACTTCGATGATAGGCTCGATTGTAACCCCTCACCAGTTTCGGGAGAACATCGATGTACCGCCTTGTATTCTTATAGGTGAAATATTTATACATGCGGCCTTTGAATGTCCTGTTGAACCTCTCCACCACGGAAGCCTTGGTCTCGTTGTACGTATGGAAGAAAAACACCTTCTGTTTCTTGAGAAAGGCTTGGAACGGTCTGTTGAGGAATTCCGTGCCTTCGTCGGTTTGCAAATACAAAGGTTTGCGCCCGGTCTTGAAGATGTCTTTGAACGCCGCTATGAGATTTGCCCCCGTTTTCGTCCGGATGGGTACCACCCACGCATACTTGGATAGGATATCGATGCACGTCAAGATATACCGATTCTCATCGTTGTGTTTGGCAAAGGCGCTCATATCGACCAAATCCGCTTGCCACTGGGCATCTATTCCTCCCACGATGACCCGGTTCCGTAGAAAATGGCGACGGACAGATCGATGTAAGGTATAGGTGTCTTGTCTTCTTAACCAATCTCGGACTTGGGCACGTTGTATCCCCTGGGGTTTGGCCGCTCGATAGAGAGCCGACAATGCACTATAGGCCGCCGGACTGTCGGGACTGTAGTATAAGTTATCCAGCACCTTCTCCCAGCGCTTCATGGTGACAAAATGATGATGCACCCTGGCTCTATCGTTTATTTATAACGGGTATATCTTGGGCCGGAGTTTCTTTCTGATTTTCTTCATTGGCTTTCACAGTGTCCATGGCAAATGACCAGTCCAACTCGTCTGATGACCGCTTGATAAGCACTTCATCCACATCTACCACGGCATCTTCCAATGCAGACCATAGATCAGGGTGAAGGGCCGAGCCAATTGAGCAAAGAAAGGGCCGCGTCGGATGTACACATCGTGACACAAGTGGATGAGGTCGCCGTCCAGTTCACCAGACAACACCCGTTTGAATTTGGTCCAGCCCTCTCGGGACAGACGAATGTGAGCCGGGCACGGTTGTGTAGGGTCCGTGTCTCCCACCTCCTCCATGATATCGACCTTATCCGCATACACGTGCAGGAAAACCTCGGGGGTCAAGCTGAGATACGCCAGTATCATATGCTCCGCCATGGTCAGTACGTGAATGGTACCAGAGTTGACTGTTTCTCGTATTTATAGGGACAACCCCGTGAGATCAAAAGGATCAGGTGGTCATATCACTGGGCTGGTTGAGTGTAGCCGGGTAATCAATGGCATCGTCGTCGGGTTCATGTAGTTGTTCATTGGGTTCTGCCGCCGATTCTCTCAGGGCACGAGCCCACTCCAACTCGTCTGATGACCGCTCGTCCGGTGTAAACAGCTGGTCCACGATAGACACCACTTTCTCGAAGGCTGTCCACAGATCGGGTCTAGGGTGAAGCTTCGCGTAGCATCTTGGTAGCGGCCCAGACGTGGGAAGAAAGGTCCACGGTATACGTAGATGGCATTGTCTATGTGGATGACGTGTCCATCGAGCTCGCCGCTCAACACCCGTTTAAATTTGGTCCAGCCGTCACGGTGTAGCGTCACCGTATTCGATACGGTCTCAGCGGGCGACCAGCAAACTCCACGGTCTTCCACCAGGGTGACTTTATCTTCATAGACGTGTAACCCCACCCGGGGTGTAAGGGGCAGGATGGCTCGTAGGACGGGTGACATGCTTGATCCAATGTCGAACGGTGAATGACACACACTCTGTCTGACCCTCGTATTTATACTGTCAATACCACAGCGCCAGGGTCAATAGGGCACAGACTAGTGTGAGGCCAACCAGCCGGCGCTGGTTCCGGCGTGAGCGCTCCTGGTCCATAGCGCGAGCATCAAAGATGGCTGTCATAGTCCAGTAGTGGTGAGTGATGGCACGCCTCTCCATCGAGTGCACTCTGTGGAGGACCGCTTCTGTGAACTCGTTCAGGATCTGGCGTCGTCCCTCGTTGTCGTCGCCATCTGCAAACATGGACCGGACCACTGCTCGGTAACCCGTGAATGAATTCACCACGGTGGCATGCTGTAAAATGCGAGTCGCATAGGGTTGGGTCTCCGTCATGGCTCTGCAACCGTAGAAATGAAGGTGTACGATCCAGAGAGACGTGTTTTATAGACCAGGTCACACATGTGCGCCTAGATGTAGCTCTACGGGTGTAGTCCGTGATACGTACTATTCTGATGGGTTAGTCCAAAAACAGAGAGCAACACCAACATAGATTACAGATCAATCCTTTTATTATGCGTGAACAACATAGGAATGCATGTACTGACCTGTCTGTGGGGGTTTCCCACAATGGCGTTCACCTTCGTGTCTTTTCGGGTACGTCCGTATCTTTTCGGTAAAGCCCGTGTCTTTTCGGTAAAGTCCGTGTCTTTTCGGGTACGTCCGTGTCTTTTCGGTAAAGTCCGTGTCTTTTCGGATCGGTGACGACCGTGTCTGTCATCCGGGCACTTCGCGTCTGCGCCTGCATTGGGTATGTATCAGGGTCTTCATACGCGCGCGCAATGCGGCTCAGTCGTACACCATTACACCAGTCTCGATCCTCGACTTGGAGTAGAGTGTGCTAAAAATAGATTACCAGCTAGCGTGCTATAAAAGGGAAGCGACCTTGCCGTTTCATCAGACAGTCTGTCAACCACCAAGATGTTCATTTGCACAACTTGCCAGAAGCAGTTTACTCGTCTAGATAATTTACGACGCCACGAGGCCTCCACCCACAACGATGGACTGTATACTTGTATAACCTGCGCACGGTCATTTAATCGGGAGGATGCTTTACTGCGCCACGAACGCTCATTCCACGAGGGCGCGACGGAACAATGTAAGGACTGTGGTCAACTCTTCAAACGACGCAGTCAGTTGAGACGGCATCAGCGTTTGATTCATGCCCCGTCTCCACGGTTTTGCCGACAACTTCCTACTGAAGAGGAGCCGCGGAAGGTCAGACCCAGTGAAGATAAGCCCGGGGAGACGAACGCCACTGGTGATGCGATGACGGAGAGCCCGCCTATACCCACAGTTGGGAAGAGCCTCCAGAGCTTCCAGCTTCCAGCTTCCAGCCGGACCCCACCGTTACGGTTTCGAGTGATACGTCATACATCGAACATTTTCTGGACGAGCCCATAAATGTTCCTAGCGATCTCTTACCCGAATATCATCCAGAGAGTGACATCTCTCGGCGCCATTGGACCATGACACGGCACTGTTTCCACCGTCATCGTCCTATTCAAGATATCTACAATTTCCCACTGGCCAAGCTCACCCGTCTACGCACCTACGTGGAAACCATCTTCAATGACCAACCTACGGCCTTCACGTTAAATGTAGCATTTGGGTACATCTTATGCCATAAGATGACGGGTGAATTGCGCTATTTCTATTCCAGTGCCATCCACCCAGTGTACGATCAACCGTTTACCATTATTGACCGGAGGTCACTAGAGATGATGCTGGACCAAGTAGAACAATTGGATGTCTTGGGATGGGCCCAACAACAACGACCCAACACCAAGTGGACAGTGAAGAGGATGACCAATGTTACATTTTTCCTTACCAAGGTGATTCACCACAGCCATCGGTTGAATGCGTCACTCGTGCACTGATGAATACCATAACATGTCGTACATACTCTCTATGTCTACATGCTGATCATTGACTTGAGCTCAGTAAACCCTTGTACCTAATGTGACGGTGCGTTAAATAATAAAACATGGTGTTTGATATTTCAATTTGTTTTGCTGTGAACATACTAAGCATACCCAGGGCGGCTCCCCCAGCCTGGGTATGATGTAACATTGGGGATAATAAACTGTATGAACATTGCTGAACTTGTTGTTATTCACATCACCCCATTGACTTGATAGGCAGGTCCCATTAAGCCCGGGGACCAATATTAATGCTTTTGGCTAGAGGTGATAGGGATTTTCCCGGATTTTTCGATAAAGTCCGTGTTCCGTTTTCTTTTCAGGAAAAATTTTACATGCACCCACCCAGCCCATCAGATGCCCCTTCACGAAGGCTTCACTTGGATACCTCATACGACTCCATTGGCCCATTCGTGGCTCCCCTAGCTCCAACACGTCTAGCGGGATCCATACAGGGTCCAGTTTTCGACACTAGGTAACCACATCCCGACAGAAATGGCCAGTTTTCGACACCGGATGTGCCGCCATCTTGAACATACGTGCCGCCATCTTGGATATGTCCCATAATGCACCGGGTCAAAATACTCGCTTCTGATTGGACGAGAGCTCCGTGGCGGATTTGAAATACTCGCTTCTGATTGGACGAGAGCTCCGCATTGCATCTGCGCATGCGCAGAATGATATTCCTACCGCGCACCCAACCCATTAGATGCCCCTTCACCTAAGCTTCACTTTGATAGCTCACTCGACCCCATTGGATCATTAGGGACTCCCCTACATCCCAAAACGTCTATGCGCATGCGCAGAATGACGCTATGTCAAACCCACTAGTCCAGTCAGATGCCCCTTCACATAAGCTTCACATCGATACCTCACTCAACTCCATCGGCCCATGAGTAGCTTCGCTAGCTCCAACACGGCTATTTCCATACCCTTGGGCCACCGCGCATGCGCAGAAGGCCGATATTTCAACCCCACACCCAACCCATCAGATGCCCCTTCACCTAAGCTTCACTTGGATACCTCACTCGACCCCACTGGACCATTAGGGGCTTCGCTAGCTCCAACACGGCTATTTTCATACCCTTGGGCCACCGCGCATGCGCAGAAGTCCGATATTTCAACCCCACACCCAGCCCATCAGATGCCCCTTCACATAAGCTTCACTTTGATACCTCATACAACTCCATCGGCCCATGAGTAGCTCCGCTAGCTCCAACACGGCTATTTCCATACTCTTGGTGTACACGAGTTGTCTCCCTTGCGTCAGTGTGTGCAGATGGCGCTATGATCGACGCCGTGATGTGGAAAGGGCGTCCCCACACCATCCTGGAGCCGCCATTTTGTTTGTTGGTTTTCTGCGGAGATACACGGGACAATAAACGCTCGACCCTAGGGTGGTACAGATGCTAGACTGATCCTATTAACATGGTACAACACCTATAGATTATGTTTATTATTATATGGCTTAGAGGTTTTTTTGAGGGTAATGTGAGGGTTTTTTCTCCCCGTGACCTCCCCACCGCCTCGTTTGCTCCCTTGCGCCGCCATTTTGACCCCACCACCCACATCAGCCGCCATTTTGTCCCACTCCCACATCAACCGCCATTTTGTCCCACTCCCACATCAGCCGCCATTTTGTCCCACTCCCACATCAGCCGCCATTTTGTCCCACTCCCACATCAGCCGCCATTTTGTCCCATCCCACATCAGCCGCCATTTTGTCCCATCCCACATCAACCGCCATTTTGTCCCATCCCACATCAGCCGCCATTTTGTCCCATCCCACCGCCATCTAGACATGCCTTGATCACGTGATCAAGTTCCTCCTCAATCCTCCACAATGTGACGTCATTAAGTAGGTCAATGTGGTTCAATTTAGCTTTTCTCTACTACTTACAGAGTTTGACGACAAGAACATCATAATGTCATGCTCGTACCATTGGCAACTGTTGACCCTGTCTCTCTTGCAAGAAACTAGCTTATGTTTATATATACAACTATATACAATAAAGCTGAAAAATTGTGCATGTAATTTACTCCCCAAAACTAATAAGGTGTAATGAACTGGATCTCTCGATTATGGACACTGAATTTCGTCAAAGAGGACCGTGAAGGCTGGCTATCGAATGTCGATCTGATGCTAACTTTCTGCAGGTTGTCGTGAACATTTCTTCCGTAAAACAATACGGACGCTAATCACCGTGCAATCAAGACTTTTGACTTTTATACATTGTATTTGAATGGCAAAATCCCTAAGTACCGGTATATCTTGGGATATAGGAAATAAAATTAGCGATATATATATACCTATCTATCTACCCCCGTCCTAAAATAGTGATACTGGGGAAGAGACACATGAATATGTCGTCAATATATATCGCTAATTTATACATTAAACGTATTTTTAGGACACCGCTATCCGTATTGAAGGTTTATGAAATGATGGGAGATAATTATATTTTCGGTGTGTTTTCTTTTTTCATTTTCTAACAACAAATGTTACGTGACAAAGATGACGATCATATGGTGTTCTATTCTTGCCAAGTTAATCTCGCGCGTCGGCTTGCAAAACTCTACGCGCGACGCGAGAAGTCGACATCGCGCTTCAAAACGCCTTTTCGTCGCGCGTCGAATTTTACAATGTGAAAGAGATAGGTCAAAACGCGACGTCGTGTTTTAAAAGTTTTGAAACATGACGTCGCGTTTTGGCTTATCTCTTTAACATTGTAAAATGCGCTTCAAAACGCGACGTCGATTTCGCGTCGCGCGTCGAGTTTTGGAAGTCGGCGCGAGAGATTAACTTGGCACAAATAGAACACCATACAACCTATATGCTGGTCAAATCACTGTAGCTGGCATGAGCTAAATATTTCCAAATACATGTATACATAATTCCGATTCTCTTATTAGAGCCAGTGAACCCAGCTTCGAGTGCAAATGTTAACTGGTCAAAGAAGAACTTGTAAAGGCTATAAAATCAGTCTGGGGTCAAAATAGGGGTCTGGAAAGAGAAGACCAACATCAGTCTGGGGTCATACTGGCAGTCTAGATAGAGAAGAACAAGGGTGTTGAATTACTAAGGACAACGACTACCGTCTGTGTTCGGGTGTCCAACGTTCGCGTGAAACCGTTGATACTTTAATCATTCAGTGCTGTGATGAAACGGACTCAAGAAATAGCGCCCACGGTTTTCACCAATTAGAGTCTTAAAACCACAAAGACTCGGGTTTATTTTCGGGATTAAAATAAACTTTATTTCAGAGAGATTTGTTTCCGTGTTCACTGAGCACCTCTCCCCCATTGAGAGCCTGACTTCAGACTGCACTGAGTTCAACTTACCGGCTATAATTTATTGATGTACGTGAAACGACGTAGAGATGACATCAGCAAGATTGATTCATTTTTTCTTAGACACTTTCTTTTTATTATGCACATTATGATATCTTATTTTTTACGAGCTGAATCTATTTAAAAAGGCATGCTATCCATCGTCTATAGTTACCGATCATGGGGTGACTTCTCTTTACGGACGATAATAACGTCGCAATGCAAATATAATTTTGGACTATACGTCAGTTGTAGCTAGCTACAATTCTGGGGATATCATTTCTGGGGATATCATTTATAGTATCATTTCTGGGGATGATATAGTAGTGTACACTGTTACAAATCAGACCGTGAATTCACAGTTAAATGTATACTGGCAGAAAAGGTGCCAGTACATGCAACTGTAAAATCAAGATACACTGTATTTTAAAATTACCGCTTTTTAACATGTTTTAAACTGTAAAATATTGCACCGTATTTTATAATTACCATTCGTTTAGCAGGCAATTGACTATTAATTAGATTGCGCTGTAATGTACAATTACCGTTTTTATTAACATCCTTTAATGTTCAATTACGTGACACCGTTGTCTACAATTATCTGCTCCGTGGAAGGCCGAAATGGCCATTGCTCGTTCGCGTATTTCAGCTCTTTGTGTTTACAAATGCAGTCACCACAAGTTTCGTAAATAATGATGAAGTAATCTCTGACAGGAATCTCCACGTCAGGTAAAACTAAAATTAAATTTGGCCACCTCGTTGCTCCTTGTGCATGTTCTGGTAAAGCTCTGAATGTTGTACAACGCAGGTGTTGCATGTCTCATGCAAATGTGCGTTTCGTGTGCAAAGATAACAACCTCCTTTCAGAGAAAACAGGAACTTTTGTTATATTTGTGCGCAGTTTACCCGCTCCAGTTGATACCAACTGAAATATCACAGTTCATTGTACAGATTAATGTGTTTACGGTTAATTATACTGTAAACTCCAACATACATTTACTGTGAAATAACGGTAATTTATAACAGTGTAGGCTCTTTGTGACACATGAGCAGGAGCAGGATCGTTTCAAGTTCAGGTTAGATTCAGGGTGAGCGAAGTGACGTCATCTCCGGAAGTAACGTAATCACCCAAAGTGTTGTAACACAGGAGCATCAGCAGATTCAGCAGGTGACGATAACAGAACGTAAATCGATATTAATTTCGAAGCCTGCAAAGCGCAGTGCGCAACAAAGCTGCCTCATCAAGACAGTATCAATTCCATTCACCATACATTTCATCAACAATAAGGTAGAGACAAAGATGGGTAGCTAACTATCCCAATCACATGACGATGACATCATCAAACCGGACGGAAGCTTATATATTAAATAACAGACATTATTAATCAACTATCAATGATATGAATCCAATACAAAGAAATCGGCCTGCTTGATATGACCCCAAACCGGGCCAATATGAGGAAGGCGGGCCAATACGGAAAAGCTGGTCCAATACGGGAAAACAGGGCCAATATGGGCTGGGCCAATATGACTTTCAACATGGCGACGCTGAGGATGAACGATCCTCGATTCACGATCTTCTTCGAATGATGTCACTGATTTCTCTGACTTTGAACGGATATTCAATGGCTTATGTGATAATATTTGATAGAGCTGTACGTGCCGATACACAAACCTTGAAATCAAGTGAGGCGAGTCATGCTGAAATAGACTATAGTGACGCGAGCGCGAAATCGACATGCTAAGTACAAGCAGACGTCAAAACAGCAATCCAACACTTACAGCAGTGCACTGATGAACGAAGCGATAACTACAGTGAAATTTTACAACAGAAAGATGTCAGACTTGCAGCTAGAAGAGTTATTCACATATGGATAGAACCGATAGGAATCATGCGGTCGAAACACCTGTAAAATGATGTTGAAAACTAGGGTCTTCGATCCTCAAATCGGGACTGGATTTGGACCAAATTTACGCCAGGTTATAAGGTTGTACCGTCTGCTTGTATCTTTTTTCATACGTTAAAGACCCACGCCCAGGTTGAAGATGATCGGCCTATTCACCGTCCCGATTGTCACCGTCGTTTCCGATAGCGTTACTGTAGAGGGGATCGACTTTTCGACGATAATGGCACTTCAAAAAGCACATAATAATAATCATAGGAAATAGGCCTATTGTGAAAGAAGAAATACAGGGAGTCGCTGTACTAAAATATTCCTTGATGCATGTATTATAATCGATAAAAAAAATTGTAGGTGAGTTAATTAATAAAAATGTCATTAACCAAGTGTTTTCATATTGGCCTGGTTATAGGTCCTCGGTCAGCCGTGTTGGCCCTCGGCCTGCGGCCTCGGGCCAATACGGCAGGCCTCGGACCTATAACAAGGCCAATATGAAAACACTTGGTTAATAACATAATATTATAACTTCAGTAATACAGCAGTCATCTACTAATTATATTCAGGTTTTACACGTTTAACATAAAAAAAGCTAGGAAAGCGGATATCCTGAGTTCTTGCTCACATTTGCCACTTTCCCCGTCTGACGGACGGGTTTTGCGCTAATGGGATTAAACCAGGGAGAAATCTTCATAGAATTGCATGGTTATTTTACCCTTTAAAGTGTTTCGTGCGTGGGAACAGATCATGGTAACCCAATAGCAAAGTTCCGCGTGCAGGAAAACCGTTAAATTGACTACTTTGTTCATACAAAAATACATTATAGATTATTTACTTTACATGTTGAGTCTTTTAATAGCACAAAGTTGTGTGGATTTCTACTAAATCATATTCAAACACATTGCTCAGTTTATAGGAGTACGGTGGCCTACATTTTGATATATCTTTTTTATTCGTTACAGAAAGAAAGCTATCGCATATGTCTGCCGGGGAAAAGACACGCTTTTATGCAAGTCTTGTCTTGAAGTCTAGTCATGCACTGGGTGGATGGTATTTCAATAATAGGGCTTCACCTGGTAGCCAGCTCCATCCTTTTTGTCTCAGTCTAGAATAGATTATGATAATGATAATTATCTATCGGGAATATGCGGTCTAATTGTACAGATACACATTACTTCGGCCATGTATTTGTGATAAATTTCGGTCTACGCCCCGAAAAATTTCCTTCGCTCACGTTTGGGAAATTTGTCACGCTCTCGATCGGGATTTATGGAAAATACACGCCCGAAGCATGGTATATCTGAATAGGGAGAGAGAGAATTATGGGTTAACGTCGCGTTCTGTAGTATTTCATCTATATAGCGACGATCAAACAAAATTCTAGGTATTCCACTCGAGTGATTGGTCACTTGCACAAACACACGTGACATTCAACAGTCAGCCATCCCGTATGAAACCAATTTCTGCATCTGCATATATATGTTTTGCTATATTTTTCGTATCGTTTATGTAATCTCGTTCAATTCATCAAAATTGCGTGTTGATAGAATACATTCCCCACATGCCTATTACTATATATTCTCGGGCTAACTGAAGGGCGGACAAGTATGATTAACGATGACGCCTAAACGTTGGCGTGGGTCTGAAAAACCTTCCAATGAACAAGCACCTTGGCTTACATGTATTTTTAATAACAGATATGAAATACAGTGTCATCCGTTTCATTCATTTAAGGACTCGAGAATCGGTGGAAGTCACCTCGTGAGATGTTAGCACCAAATTTAGACAGGTGAAAACTAATTATGTGAACGAACATAATCCAGTCTCCAGAAAAAGAGCGGTGACAAATATATGAAACATGGCGAGATGTTCCTTGAATACCTACAAACAGTTTCTACATCAAGACGTCCTGAGCAATCAAACAAAATACAATACAAAATAAACTGAAGAAGTAAAGATAGACTAATGTTGTAACAATGTTTTTTTTATTAGTACCATGATCAAGCAAATAGCATGGCCGTTCTTAATATCAAATAACATCTAAAAAAACGAAAGGGTTATGGTTGAAAAAATAAGGAAGTGATTTGCACCACTTTTAGCTTGAACGAAGTATTGTGTCAATAAATAAGACTACCACCATAACTCATGTGTTATGAGTTAATAACTCAGCACCACTGATACATTTCTAAATAAAATGAACATTTTGACGAATACTGAGAGTAAAATACTAGCAAGTACATCTTCGTTGTTATCAATTGTGTGAAAACGAAGATATCAATCTTAATAAATTAATATCCTATCAATGCTCCCAAATCGTACATATCGCTATATCGCTATATCTTACGTATTTCAATTGAATATGGTGTTCTGATCGCTCATGTCCTGAATTTCCAATAGCATTATCACATCAAGGTCGCATCTGGACTAATCCACTTACAGTCGGGGAGGGGAGATATGTTCACCATCTCCGTTTACCCCAATGTTTACGCCAAAGACCAGTCCATATATCTACCCCGTATAATGGTGCCACAATGTCTGGAACGAGGCAACCTGAAAAGACACCCCGTCAGCGCGGCACCGGATTCGGCTGAGTCAACCGAAAATTCTCTACTGTTAATGTTTCCTTCAAAGCACTATGAAGCGTTCTCAGGATTGGTTGACGCTTGAGTTGGCGCAAGCCTGTTAGATCCTACAAGCGACATATCCTGATGGGGGCGCAGATACATGTAGGGTTAAATTTTAATCAGATTGACGAAGATATGACACGACAATCGCCGATAATCGGACACGAAAGTTCTAGTTCAGCTGAATGAAAATCACTTTTCTTATCAGGTAGACTTGACCTTGGTATGTCCCAGACTCTAACGATAAGACTTCAACTCTTACGTGCTCAACTAAAAACAAATAATCAAACACATGACAGCGCCTGTGCATTTGACTGCGGCTGTACATAGGTTATTCCGGCATGTATAGGTACTTATTTTATTGGCCAAGCTGAACGTAGGACAGGTTCATGTACCGCCCACGGTATGAACGGTCACCATTTGTTTTCTCCTGCTTATGGTCGCTTAATGTATCTTTCTCGGCTTTTGTAAGAAATAAAGATATCGAAAAATATTTCCTTGTGTTACAGAGACCTCACCCAAGATGCCATAATTTAGACAGTGTCGAGGGTTTTTATCTCTCTCGTCAAGCGGATGAAATACCTAAGCTTAAATGTCTGACTTTCAGATCGTTAGTAGCCAAATATATATATAGAAATGTAGGTAGGCCGAATATAATATAATATAAAGGACAAAATGTGTATATTGGAATGGAAAATTATGTATTTTGGATAAACGAATGGATCAGTCATTTGCAGTATTTATGCTATTTGATTTATTTTGATTATTGTCTCATATAAGCTCGTTTCCTGTGCGGTTTACGTTTATAAAACCTTATACACACAAAACAGTGAGTGTGAGTGAATAGAATTTAACGTCACTTTCCACAATATTTCAGCTGTATCGCGACGAACCAACTAAGCACCACCCAGCCAAATTGCGTTCCTGCTACTTCAAAGAAGAAATCTTTGAAGCAGCACGAAACCAGACACCCTCCATCCACCCTATAAAACACTGAGGACAGCACACAAGACAGAGACAGGACGCCTTAGAGGGATCGTTTCCATTAATCGTTTTTTCTTCAGTCGCGATTTTTCTTCAATTTTCTCGATTGAAAAACGATCAGTCGCGAATCAGTCGCGAGGATATCGAGAAAAAAATGAGAAAAAACGATTGAACCTTTTCTGGAAAAAAACATTCTCTCGCGATATCGTTTTTGAATCGTTTACCCATGCGCGATCCGTTCTTGATCGCGAATCTTCAATCGCGAGAGAATCGTTTTTTTTCAGGGCGCGAGAGAATCGTGAGGCGGAGTGATATTTGACACATAGGCCGTGTTGCCGTCGTACGCCGCTCTATCCGCGAATTGGGAACTACATGTAATGTTGATTGCGGATTTGTCGATGGAAAAACCTATATTACTATACTATACTGTATAAATGCGCAAGATAACCGAATAATATATATGATTCACGATCTATAGTCTCCTACAAGCCGAAGTAGGGCGTATGCTGGAAATATCTATACAAATATACCTGTACCATGCTTCCTGTGACGTTCGCGCTCAGATTTACTCTGGCGAAGCGTAAATGACAAAATTACATGTTTATTCAATAATCGTGTGAGTCGACAATGTATTAATGTTCAGTCATTCCCTTCATACTTTCGATAATTTCCTCATATATTCATGCAACTTGGTATAAACAATACGGGATGATAGTCACAATATCTTGTTTTGTAAATACCGGGTACAGGTCATAAGTGGATTTGAGTTCGTCGTTGATTGCATTATCAGAATGATTACGGCACAGGCTTCATAGAGGTGTGAATGGGCGCATGGCGATAACCCAGAACAGCTTAGCCCTCCAGCCGAGAATTTCTAGGTTAATTAAGGTGAAAAATAGTGTAATTAAATATGTATATTTTGTTATAGTAAAACATACATTAGGAAAGGGTATCCATTCATGTTTTGGTACAGTTTTTAAACTATTGAGATGTGAATAAGTTCAAAAATCACCATCAAGTTAATTTTATTTATTATAAGAATATTCGCGGCAGTGATTTCATATTTATATCAAATACATATCACAATGGTGATTGAATCGCATATAACGGTTCGATTCGCATATGTACAATACTTTTTATTTTAATTTTATATTTTGATAAATGAACTATGAATGATTCCAAAGGGAAGCTCAAGCCAAAAACCAACTGAATAGTATATAATTTCATCTCTTACTGGATTAACCAGTTGTGAAAATTTTTACAAATAGCCAGCGCTATATATCAATAATTAAGTGCTTGCGAAGACTCAAAACCCCGTATGACAATGTTATATTCAATACAGCGCCATCTATCTACACAAGGAACATGGTGATCGTAGGACAAAAAACCACGCGTACAGCGAAAATCTGACGTATCAACTCAAAATTTCAGCCCGCACAGGTGCCAAAAACGTTCACGAAAAATACTACACAAGAAATCTGGAATAATACCAGCTTTAAAACACAGAAATACCCAAAATAATAGACGAAATTGCAAGTGCAAATGACCCAATCTGACCATATCCGGGGCTGTGTCCCGTACAAAATATATGTAAATATGAAGTTATAATTATATGCATAACCATTATTCCTATGTATATATATAGATATTTTTCATCAATTTCTTTCAATATCCCCATCGTATATATCTAACCGCCAACTGTACAGAAACACGCTATATAGTTTTACACTAGGCAAAGAATGGAAAAGGAAGAAGAAAAAATGATCGAACTTTATATAGTCTGACTGAAGTGTTAGAAACTCGAGCGTGTATGCGGGTCAGTCAGGCTGAACCAATGGCGTACTACTTTCGGCTATAATCCTCAATCGTTTTTTTTCAATCGTTTATATTTTCTCGATTAAAAAGCGATTGAATCGCGATATCGCTTTTTATTCGCGAGAATTTTCTCGATTGAAAAACGATTGCCAGCAGAAAAAAAACCATTCGAACAGCGATCGCGAATGAATCGTTTATTTTGAAGAAAAAAAACCATTCCCTCGCGCCTTGGAAAATCGCGACTTCGAGAAAATTTGACGAAATAAACGATTCATTCGCGAACGATAATTGGAAACGATGCCCTACATGGTGCAATAAAGACAAGTGATACTACAGTGCTAGACATCACATTATCAAGTTCCTGTTGCTTCTCAGCAAAATGTATTGAAGCAACAGGAACCTGTGCCCACCAAACCACCCGCCACGCAAAACAGGAATATATAAAGGTATAACAATGCAAGAAAATCATACTATGAAGACTGTGTGCAACGGTAAACCTTAACATAAAATGAAACCATCAAATTGTCAAGATAAAGCTGAATTTATGCACATTCATCACCGTGACGAAATATTAACATGTATGTATAAAATAAGGTCCTTTTACAAGAAATCATTCAATTGGGATAACAATGTAGACACTGAGACAAAATAGTATCTCGGGACCAAGCTTTCACGCAAAACTAGTTTAGGCATATACAATTTGCCAATCGCGCTTCTGTAGCCCAACTCAGGTATACTCGTCGATGCGTAAGAAAGTGATAGTTTGTTTCTCTGGTTCAATTAAAACAGTGTATTGTACATACGTAAATCGATCTGAACATTGGTAAGTTTTGTGTTGGATATCTCACCGACTCGATATTTAGAACATTTGCATCCAGACTCTGATCGGTCTATACGGCACAGTCGTGTTTTTTTTGGACTGATTTTTTTCCCAGCAATTTGCACATGTTGGTGGGACATTGTATTTACCCATACAACGATTGCTATAACAAAACTGTCCGACAATAACGAACTCATACCCACATGGTTCGAACCCGCCATTCTGTGCTCTATATAATCAGGGAATCCTAACCCTATTTCATATACCTATCACAAACCCAACCTTAACCCAAACCGCAAACCCTAAACCTAACCCGTAAGCAGTAATACTAATCTAACACTAATTAGCGCTGATTTCCGGTTTGAAGCCGCTCGGCTGATATCATCCATTTAGCGGATCACAACCCGGCCGACGCGCGCTGGTTAGTCAAGAAATCCGACATTCAGCAATCAGCCGCCGTCCAAGAAAAGATTCCGTGTACATATGACGAGTATCTTTTACGTAATAACCTTCAATTCATCGTATATTTTATGGTAATATAATACGTTCACCATTTTTTTATCTGGATTACAGCATCAAATTCAGATACATGTAGGTGAAATATAATCCAGTCAACAAAGACAATCCGGTCTCCAGATCAAGAACAGTGTCTGGTCTTCTTTGGATAGCTCGGAAAATTTATACAAAAGACATTTTGAGCTTTCAAACAAACTACATTGCCAGCTATATGAATCCAAGCATGTTTGGTTACTGTTGTAATGATTATTTGCTCTTCTCGAATAGTATCATGGTCAATTCAGCAGGTAAGGGCCAACCGCCACAGTTCCGTATATCAATATCTGATAAAACATTGACGAGTTTACATTCAGGATTTTGCATAAATTGATTTATTTGAAAAAAACCGCACAAGTTTTGCTACTTTCCCCGTGTATTAATTTTCTTTGAAAATTTGCTTCTAATAATTAGTCAGTAACAAGAAAAGATGCATCAAATAATAAAACGTCATTCTTTTAAACATCTCACAGTTTGCGGGCACACGATTTTGTGAAAAACTTTTGCAAAATAATTTTACTGCTGACAAAATTCTCATACGCATAGTTGATCATGTGAGAAAATGGATATAAATATGCCAGAATCCGCGCATAGTCACTGTTTAGCTAGAATGACAATTTTATGAAATCTTTTGCATATTATAGAATTCTAATTACCGCATTATACGGACATTTTTGCATCATATAGATTCAGTCAACTACCGGAATTATGAAGCATTCGTTGAAAACGCTTGCATGGGAAAATGTGAGTTGGCCCTAACCTGTGCAGTTTATTACGAATTTCAAAAATATTACGGATCTTAATAACATTTGTCCCTAGGAATAACAAAAATTCAATTTTCAATACTATGATTGTTTCCAATAACAATCAATGGTCCACATTGTTACTAATGATACACTGTGACAAACAACTAAAAGTTATTCGAGGAGTTATCTCCCTTAGTTGAAAATTCTCAACTGTTTTAGAGCATCCTTAATTACGCGCTCAAACGGTAAATTAAGAGTATCACAATCTGTGCATCATTCTGTGCCTTGAATTAATACTTTTATATAGGATGATAGGTTACATTTGGTGAATATTCAGAATAAAAAGGACGAATAATTACAAATACATTGTACATCTCCATTTGCTGTCCAGTTGTATGACACTCGCCAATAATCCGACCTGTTCATCTAGATGAAAATTACATCAGATGTGTTATTGTGTTCACTCGGGAATACTGAAGATACAAAACAAAATCTTTATTTGGTCACGTTATGCAATTTGTAAATTACTAGCCTTATAAATACGTATGAATGGTTATTTCGAACTCACAGTCTTCCAGTGAACCAAGTAAATTGAACAGTATTTTGATTACATGTGGATTTTAATATAAGCTTTAAAAATAGGCCTTCGAGACAGCAGGATGGGTATCACGAAATATGTTACTTGGAGATAGAATCGGCCGTTAGAACAATCGTAAAAAACGGAAATATGAAAAATACATCAATATTAAAATATACGTATTTGTTAACATTACATTATATATATATATATAAAAAGTGTGTCAGTTTGTGTAAATCTTAGATGAAACACTTAATCATATTCTGATGAGAATTCTTTATCTCTAGAAAAGCACCATACGGAAGCGCGGACTTCGAGGTAACTGCCGAACTGTTGGCCTCCTTCGCCGATATTTGTCATTGATCTATAACTGAATGGAACTGATTAGGTATTTTGCAGATATCTTTTGACATACAAACGATAATATTCTGAAATTACAGTATGTCTTGGCGAACTATATCCTACAACACATACTAAAGCATTAGACATCAGATAAGTGTGGTTTGATTTTCACAGCAAAATTTGCCCGTTTATATAGCTATCGGAATGCATGTTACGAGACCACGGCACAGTCAAGCGGAACATCGCTACAGTCGGGCGTTATTCGGTCAAAATCAGCTATGACATTTACTTGTGCTGAAAAATGGTGATGCCAAACGTATACATACTTTTGCCAACCACAGGCAATAATGAATAATCTTCGATTTTATGCATGTCAGATTTTATAACGCTGTCTAAACATGACGTATTTAGAGACAGAGTTCTCTACATGTGACCAACATATGGCGGTACCTGAGGACAAAAGTGAAGAACAATGCGATTTGCATATAATACACGGCTATACACGTATCCGAAGTTGCAAAAATATAAATCAGTATGTTTTGGTTGACACATGTTTTCGACCAGCACTCATCGTCACTTGCCTATTGGAAATTCGCGTAAGTCTGAAAACCGTCCAGGTAGGTTAGCACGACCTCGTGGATGAACTGAAACTGTTCCTGGAATGAAATTCGGGTAGAAATGTCATTAAAATGTCCATCGTAAGCTGATATTAAAAATCAAATTTGCCTCCAACATCCCTTCTCTGACAAGTTCGAACGAAAGCATCAAATATTGGAACAAAAAGTACTCATTATATCAGACAGTGATAGTTGGAGAGATAATATATTCCCTGTCCCTTGAAGCAAAAAAAACCTCTCAAAAATTTAGCGAAATGGAAAACGATGCAAATTTCGGATGACCCCTCAAGGGCGCCATTTTGAATTTTCCACTGATCCTTTTCACTTAGGATTTATGCAAATGGATTCAAAATGGCGTTTATATGATCAGCTATCAGTGATCAGGCACACGAGGCTCATTTCCTAATTGATTCCGTTGTAGAGCTATAGAGAAAAGTTGCCGGTTTTCATAACAGCCAAGAAGATGATGTAATGATGTTGATATTGTGTGAGTTTTGGGGCACAATACAAGGTGATTAGTCCAATGGGCTATCATATGCACATCACGACTACTTTATATCAGTGAAAATGTTTTTTGGCGACCGAAATATGTAAAATGCGAACTTTTGAGTCCCACCAATCGGTGCCATCTTGGATTTACCCATAATCTTTTGCACCTAGCATTAGTATGACCCTAATATATAACGCGGGAAGTCACATAATTTCAGTCCTCGATGTCTATTCTTGCCAGAGCTATGTGGAAATGTTCACTGGGTTTAACGGCTCGCAGTATGGTCATGTAAATTCACCCACTTGCCATTCTCTACACGAGGAAGCCAGTAAAATATAAACCATGAAAACATTAATATAAATTTCATTATTTTGAACATAGCCAATTGGATTACAGATCTATAATATGCTCATCACGTATAATAACCCCCAAAACATTGCCAAATTGATCTTCGAGCGGTAAGCACTAAAACTGGATAGAAGATCTATGACGTTGATTTTGGGGCTATTGCCAAGCACTACAACTACATGTATAAGATATAGACCTGCAGTCCAATTGACTTTATCAAAATGAATAAAATATAAAATGAATGTTAATATTGAAATATGTTTTCCATATTTATACCTCAGTATCCTCCCTGTCTAGATTTGCATGACCACAGTTCAAAATCATTAAGAAGAATTTTACAAAATACTGACAAGGACTGGCGAAATTCGGTTATTCAACTGTGGCCATCCTCCTTTCCTTCAGCATATGCGCTTATAGTGCTAACAGGTCTTTTGACTTTCTTGTGGGAAAATACATTAAGAAGGCTTTAACTTGTGCCGGACAAGAATATCTATAAGTACTATATATTCGTACCAATGTGGCAATGATTTCTGGTCGATTGACCCTCATCTGTTTGATGGTCTGTAGAATGTTAACCTCCTGGTCCACCTTCAGCCGCTCAATGATAGAACTGACCACACAGTAGAGACCACTTTTCTTCGCCCCATCTCTACGAAATACAAAAAAATAAGCGCAATATATAAATGTGGCGAAAAAAGATGCCGGCGTACTGACGAGAGATCCTGATGGATCTTGGCGCCCACCATTGTCCGATAATTGTAAGCTAATGACAAGAGGATCTGTTTGTCCATTGTTACTAAGACGATTGAGTTGTAACTTTGTTTACAGAATTTCGAATCTGAGCGAAAAAGATCGAAAAAGGGACACCGGAAAACACCAAGATATAATCTTTCTAGGTTTCAGGAGTTTCAAGATTTCTAGAAACTGTACTTATGTCGGTTGTTATAGTACAAGAGAAATGAGCAAAGTTAGTCTGAAAGTGAATGTACATGTATGGAGGATCCTTCGTCTTCGTTTTGTAGTATTTTTATTTTATTTTTTTTGCACGTGTCATCATTGGGTACTGGAAGCGAAGAAAAAAGTCTTTGACACTTTGGCATACTTAAGATTTTATAATTAGGAACGAATGCTAATTCTGTTCTGTTTACTGGACTAGTTTGAGATATCTCTTTTAAGATACCATGCTCGAAAATAATAAGATGGTACAATACTTAATACTGAAGTGATCTGGTCCGCGCAGTAATGTTGAAACTTCGAATTTGAAAGTGTCTGAATCCTGATTATTTCCCTTGGATCGAAACATGCAGTAGTTTACAGTTGTCGAGTTGTGACATTGTGTCACAAGAATGACGTCCCTTCATGTAGCTGACCCGCCGGCAGACGAAAGGGTACAGCAGCTGACTTGCAACTGCATGGACTAAAGAAAACTGATTTAAAATTTGAAGAAATACATTTTAATTCCGAATTATATGAACTCCTTGATATGGAAGGTGAAGATATGGATACTCTCTATATAGAAGATGCCCAACTGTTTGATCAGCCGACTCTTGTGATGCAACGTCACAACTCGGGAATACCGTATTAATTGGATTTTCGAATCGGATCAAAAAAGGTATCTTGCACAGCTAGGCCCCATGTAGGACCTGTGAACCAAAAGATCCATGAAATATTTCCTGAGAATTCACGATAACAATGTTTCAAGGGGAAATTCAAGATGGCCATCTGGCAGCCATACTGGATTTTCTAATCGGACCAAAAAAGGTATCTTGCACAACTGGACCCCAAGGCGATTCTGTGTATCAAATTTGAGAAAGATCCATGCAGTACTGAGAAATGACGATGCCTAAGTTTCGTGGGGAAATCCAAGATAGCTGCCTGGGGGCCATATTGGATTTTCGAATCGGAACAGAAAAGGTTTCTTGCACAAGTAGACCCCAAGGGGAACCCGTGTACCAAATTTGAAAAAGATCAATGCAGTAGTTCCTGAGAAATCGCGGTAACAAGGTTTCCTGTGGAAATCCAAGATGGCTGCCTGGTGGCCATATTGGATTTTCGAATCGGACCAGAAAAGGTTTCTGGCACTAGACCCCAAGGGGAACCTGCATACCAAATCTGAAAAAAGATCCATGCAGTAGTTCCTGAGAAATCGCGGTAACCAATCCAAGATGGCTGCCTGGTGGCCATATTGGATTTTCGAATCGGAACAGAAAAGGTTTCTTGCACAACTAGACCCCAAGGGAAACCTGTGTACCAAATTTGAAAAAAGATCCATGCAGTAGTTCCTGAGAAATCGCGGTAACAAGGTTTCATGTGGAAATCCAAGATGGCTGCCTGGTGGCCATATTGGATTTTCTAATCGATCCAGAAAAAGTTTCTTGCACAACTAGACCCCAAGGGGAACCTGTATACCAAACCTGTGTACCAGATCCATGCAGTAGTTCCTGAGAAATCGCGGTAACAAGAATTGTTTACGGACGGACTGACGACGGACGACGGACGGACGGACGACGGACCACGGACGAAAAGTGATTTGAACAGCCCACCATCTGGTGATGGTGGGCTAATAAAAAGTCATATGACCCCATAGGTCAATATTCCGAGTGCATATCTAAAAACATCACAATATCCAAAATGATCCCTCTGACGATTTGTAGCTATTCATGTTTAAATATTGACTGACAGACCACACGGCCCCTAGCACCGGCTTGAGCAGTATCGGATGCACAAATCCAAGAGCAGTGAAGTAAGAGTCCTGTCAAGTCATCTGATGAAAAGTCATTAAATATGTGACCGTTAGATAGAAGAGACAGCCCAAACGGGCAAAATGCTACAGAATGCAAGTTTTTATTCAGAAAACCGTTTTACAGGACACTACACGCTTCTGCAATCGGGTAAAACGCACGAGTCCAGATTATCCACAAACAGACAATCACAGAATACGTTGGCTAATAGTCCAGTCAAAATGTACTGAACCAAAATTCGTTGCCAATCTCTTTCATCGAATTTCTAAAGAATAAAATGGCTATTCAGTCTACAGATTTGCAAATTCAATTTTTGGGTGTGGCTCTTTCCTGGATAATGATTAAGACCAGGTCTACTCCTTATTATTTATTGTCAGAAGCAAAAGATCTTCAGAGAATATATATCACATTTATACGTAACGTCACCACCTCGGTTGCATTCGCAAGCTACGGTGGAATGCAGGTAAGCTTTTCCCACTGAAATGTACTAGATTTGCGGAGAATGAACATTTACAGAAACTTTATGATTGGTTCTATAATCTTCCAAATTTCTCCACGAGCCAATGATAATTCCGGATATGCCTTTGCAAATTTGAATTGACCAAACAAATAATTGAAAACTGGAAAATATTACATGATGCACGGTTCTTTCGATAAAACTACCATAATTCTATCTGGCCAGGGCTTTTTGGGAACTGTCGCTGCCGGGGAGTGCAGAAATGGCCCCTCTATTTTTGTTTTCTTACCGCTTGAGCTAGGGGGGCTGAAATTACCACACTAAACCCTTGGGTCAAGCTCTACCAGAAAAATAATGTAAAAAACCCCACACATCTGAGATGGCGCTTTGGTGACGTCATTTTCCAAAACGGCATTTTTTCGTCCTCTCTAAAAAAGGTTAAGTGAAATTTCACTCAAGTAAGAGTGGAAATTCATCCCACTCAATACTTGAGCGAGATTTTCACTCAACTTGAGTTAAATGCACTCAACTTGAGTGACATTCACTCAATCATAAGAAATAAAATTTATCCCACTCAAGTTGAGTGATCTTGAGTGGTTTTAACTCAAGTTGAGTGAAAAGTAACTCAAATTGAGTGAACAGGTACATTTCACTCAAACTTGAGTGGAACAGTTCACTCAAGTTTTTTTAGAGAGTCGTTTTTTCGATCGGATTTTCCGAATTTTGTATTTATGCAATTTCTCCGCAAAAACTGCATGATGAATTAGTAAATATTTATATGATGTGAAATAAAATAGTTTTTGCCCCCTTTTCATTGCGGGAAAGTAGAAATTTTGAAGAAATATAAAAAAAACATCACTTTTCTGGTACCCCACGTTGCCGCCATCTTGAATTTACCCATGATCCTCTGCTCGTGGGGTTATGCAAATAGACTCAAAATGACACCAATAAGGATAAATTATCAAGTCAAGGGATTTCAGCTCTCCATTTTTTGTCGTTCTGGAGATAGCGCGGAAAGTTTGGTAGGTGGGCAATGCCCCCCCAAGGAGGCCCAATGTTTGCGAGCACCACTAATACTTGTACACAATCTATGCATGTAGCACACTGATATAGTCTAAGCAAATGTGACTGATAAATTCCCGACAAGGGAATATAGTAAATTTGACAAATTCTGCATGTGTAAAACACACACATCTTTATATAACAGTGGTATTGACATCGACACTTCAGAATGTGTGACGTATTATTTTGATCAGCCGATTTCTTTGTGATACTAAATTGCCAATCTAGGGAACCGATCAACCGATGAATCCGCTATGTTTCAAGGTATACACCACTTCCTCTCAGGATGCAGTGAAAAAACATGACAGTGCACATCTACATAATAGTTATCTTCCACCAGGTAAGTATTCAAACGTCTTTGTCAAGTATTCCGCGAGTTACAGCCCGGGCAAGACTGTAATTGTCCTATAAGGTATGTTTTGATATTGACGATAAAAGGCCATGAAGTAAGAAAAACCTGACCGTTCACAACAACATGGCGTTAAGCATCTACTTTAAAAATGTCAAATTTCTTCGTCAATTCATAAAGGAGATACAACTCGGATTAAAAGGTACTGGAGCCTGTATTGATGCCGACGATAGAGGGTCATACACATGTACACGTACCTCGGTAGAAGAGCGTCGAAACGAGTAAAACTAGAGGTTCCGCTTTGACCCTTGAGTTGCTGCTCTGACATGAAGCCTATGCTGGTTGTTTTTTGAAGCAAAAACATACGTCTCCCCCAACCTCCCACCTTGCCTTGAGTGGGCACATACTTTAAGGGAAAGTGCTATAAAATGAATGTAGCAATAAGTATCCTAAGCAAAGCTGCGCATCTAAAAATATTAATTACAAAGAGGCGATTTTCATTGTTGCATTAACCCAGTGAGGAGTAGGGATTTATATAGCAATGAGTGGATTGCCGACATCTACAGCGTCCAACCAATGTGAAATACATATAATTGTGAAGCATCAACTATTTCGAAACTGATCACATTATAGGAAAGATGCAAAACAGACAAGAGCCACACCTATAGTATACATGCTGTGCCGTATAGAAGTTTCATGCATCTGCCTTCAGTAGTTTTCAAGATATGAAGCGAACAAAAATTGGACAGACAGATAAGCACATTTTGCATGGACCCATGCAAGCACTAGCTCACAATAAAACCTAATTAGATCATAAGGCCATTTCAATAAAGCTTCCATCCAAGTTTGATGAAATTTCATCCAGTAGTTCTCCACATATCTTGTAGACAAGAGTAGTCCTGTACATACATGTAACAAAGCTGGACATCAGAAACAGATGGATGCACGCAAACAAACCAACACCTAATCAGATGAGGAGGCCATCACTATAAAGCTGCCATCCAAGTTCGGGGAAATTCCATCCAGTAGTTCTTCAGATATTTTACAGACAAGGCTTGTCTATTCATGTACAAGTAGACAGACGGATGAACACCAAACACGTGCGCACACCAAAACATAATAAGATGCGGCGGCCATTCCAATAAAGATTCCATCCAAGTCTGGTGAAGTTCACCAGAGGCCATCAAGATGAAGCTTCCATCCAAGTTCGAGGAAATTCCGTCAAGTAGTTCTCCAGATATCTTACAGACAAAGCCTGTCTATACATGTATAAGTAGATGGACAGGCAGACAGACAACATACCCAGACGAACGCATGCATGCATACCGAAACCTAATCAGATGAGCCCATTGCAATAAATCTTCCACCCAAGTTTAGCGAAATTCCGTGAGGTAGTTCTCCAGATATCTTGCAGACAAGGCTAGTATATACATGTACAAGTACATGGACGGACGGATGGACACGAACGAACGCTCGCACACACATACACCAAAACCTAATCAGACGAGGGGCTATCCCAATGAAGCTTCCATCCAAGTTTGGTGAAATTCCGTCGAGTAGTTCCCAGCTACATGTATCTTGCAGACAAGGTCTGTATATACATGAACAATTAGATGGATGTACGTAAGGATACATGCACACACACACCCAAACCCAATTAAATTAGGGGGCTATCCCAATGAACCTTCCATCCAAGTTGGGTGAAATTCTGTCCAGTAGTTCTTCAGATATCTTGCAGAAAGGGTCTGTATATACATATACATGAACAAGCACATGGACAGACGGACGGACACCGAACATGATTAGGTTTTGTTTTGTGTGTGCGTTCGTCCATGTTCGGTGTCCGTCCGTCTGTCCATGTACTTGTACATGTATATGTATATACAGACCCTTTCTGCAAGATATCTGAAGAACTACTGGACAGAATGCAAATGAGGTGGCTATCTCAATGAAGCTTCCATCCAAGTTTGGTGAAATTCCATCCAGTAGTTCTCAAGATATCTTGCAGTGAAGGCAAGGGGACGGACAGAAATCCATCCATCCATCCAGACAGACAGACAGACAGACAGGCAGCACAAACACTAGATGTCTCCCCCCAACATAGTTGGGGGAGACATAAAAAAACCAGCGCACATCTGGAAGACAGCAAGTATGTTCCATATAAGTGTCGAAGTTATCCGTCGAATAGTAACTGAGAATGTATATATTGATCAGGGAAATGCAATGTACTGTAGTCAGGGACATAACTATGTGGAAAATCACCGAAAGTGGGTAAAAACCTGAAAGTACACATCCACATGTACAAGGTAATAAGCAATGTTCATGTGAGTTTCAAACTTTCAAGCCAATAGTAAGACCGATATGGGCCAGAAAAGCATATATTGACGTTGACGAAGAAGGGCAATAACTCCAGGACAAATCAACAAAACTCGCAAAAATTCTGACAGTGCCCATATCCAAGGTACTAAGCAGCTTCCATTTAAATTCCTTAGTTGTCATCAAATACTGGTTGAGATATTATCCAAATTTCTAGCAACTATGTCCAGTCTCCTCTAATTGAACTGATGTAGGGGTTCCACAAACCACCTCTTTCGTAAATATCGATTTCTCGGTTCAGTCGAAGAGTTGGTACTTACAGACAGTGAACTAAAACGGGCCCGTTTCCCGTCTGCTGTTGCCATCGTTCCACTTCCTCCATTAAGGTAATCAGGAGAGCACTAGATTCGGGGAGATCGGTATCATCTGGCCAAAATGTACACTGAAACTGCTTGATGTTAGACTTGTCTTTCTGCATCTGGGTAGTAAAAAGGGGTATCTGTTACTATTCTTTGATCAACGTAGTCTGTTGTACTTTCATTAAGACCAGGCTGAATTCAAATTGAAGTCACTTACCGCCTTCTTGTAAGTAAACTTAAGGGTTCGCGTTGCGAAGAATTTCCCGTCATCTGTTTCCATAGTCTCCACATCAAAAGGACCATATTGCTCCGAGATTTGCGGCCAGTACATTCCAACATTCTGAGGGAAAGTAAGCTCATGTAAAACATCATTGATTTACCATATTTATCCACCCATTATTATCCACCTACTTTGATAACTAAATATTTTGACGTACACATTTGCTGTTCTATCCAGCACAGTTCTAAAACATCTCCTAAAACCAGTCTAGTCAAGTTTGCGGAAATGTTGTTTGCGTCAGCACAGCATGATTTGAGATAAGATAGGATAAAATAGTTGTTTATCACCGATGCTATATCACAAAGTTAACTTTCAAGCAACGAGTTCAACGCATTCCCATATCAAAGTAATTAGAGTGAATTATACGTACCGGTACCACAAGATGAGAATGAATAGATCCGCAGCAGTTAATCAATAGCTGTGCATATAATTATCGCAAACAAAAATTTTAGAATACTAAAGCGATGGAGTATAGAGGATTGTCCTCCTTAACGGGGATTCGAAACGGTCTACTGTCCCGTTCCACAGAAGAAATTGCTCAAAATGACGAGTAAGATCCCATTTACCACATCTGGCGATCTCCAACGGCTGTCGAGATATTGGAGTTTAAATATGAAATTTATGCAAATGCGATCTTTTTATGTCATTAAGTGAACTCGGGATGATAAGCTAAACTGGGAGACAAATAAAATTCACCATGATGCTCAAAGGGTTGTCTAGAATCTAGAAACCGTTGGGTCTCGGGTAGATTCACTGGGTTTCAGAACGATTCCCCAGAGGATTCACTATGACGCCGGAATGGATGTCTGACAGTTAGAGAGCACTGGCTCTCGGACAGGTAACCCACGGATTCGTCACGATCCCCCAGTTTCTCCACATGATTCCCCTGTTCTCCCAACCACGTGGCTGTGGGATCTTCGGCGCATGCGTGTGGTTTTCTATCATGTATCGTCTTTGTTCATTAAACCCCAACCCAATCTTAAGTTTCTCTATGCCATTGAGGTAATATTTCACGCCAGTTATATTTATCGTCACCCCAAGAATGGTATTGCAAAGCTTTTGTTCCAAATGTGGTACTGCATCCCTCAAGTTCTTAAAGGATGTACAAGAATCATTCACCAATTTGGTACTATCCACACTTGTATAAGGCGCTTAAATTCTTGTGGGAAATTTTGCCAAATTGATCGAAGTCAGACTATGAGAATTCCTATCGAGACTAAGAACAGGATTAGACACGAATTCATTCATAACACCGAGAGAATTAGGGAATCTAGCAATGGAAGAGTTCAAGGTATCGAGAGGATTCCCCTCGTAATGCCGTAGGGCATCCTGTTGATTCACTTGGGGTCTCATGGGAGGTACCGTTGCTGGATTTCCCTTCAAGCATCACTACGATTCCCTATTTCTCTAAGTGTAAAGTTATACTAAAGTCACGGAGCTATAAGTCTGATTGTCTTTCAATGTTATAATATTGATTTATGAAGCAAAACTTTAGTTATTTATGTTCCTGCAATAAAACGATTGATTGCCGATTGCTATGGTAACCATATTCAAAAAAACTATTAGCAATTAAGTGAAAAAAGTGGCAGGCAATAACCTGTGAACACACGGTTAAGGGAATGCAGAAGAATCAGATCCCTACGTTATTTAGAAAAGATTTTAATTTCATTATCTCTAGTTCAATCTTTAATTGTGTTTTAATTTTCATTCCAAATGAATGCAGGGCTATAGATGTTGTTATATATATATATTGTTATTTCTTACGTACGTATGCATGCTGTGAATAGAGTTCGCTGCGCTCACTATTAGTTATTTTTCCCGTGGTTATCATGGGAACAAGGTGTTTATTCAAAATGCTCAAGGGTGCCAGGTGGGCACCCTGCGGTTTCGTTTTCTGCATGGTTCATAGATGTCAAAACCATTGAAACCTGTTATGAGACCTATAGCGCAAGGTTCACCCGTCTGGTTGCCGGACTATATTTTAGCCAATCAGATCGTTGACTGGGCAGTCAGTAGCTCTTCGTAATAAATGTCCAGATACAACCCCCTCGGTTGATATTGGAAGAAGAACTGAAGCGATAATAGACCATGGCAGCTGTGTTTGCACTATTTAAACATACATTAAAAATTAATTATTTGGGTTTTGTTGATTTTCTGAGCCACTTTGGGAATCAAACTGATTCTCTGAAAATATTGCGGTTTCATGCCGAAGAGTGAAAGGCAAGTGTCCGACTTCTGAGTATAACAGAAGAAATCGGAATGCACTATAATTTTCCTCCGTATCTTTCTATTTATGGCTTAATTGCATTTCGAATTGAAAATGAATGATACAGATTGAAGTTATTATATTCAAATATATATACGGACATATTCGTAAATACGAAATATAACAGGGTCGCAAACAATAAGACCACTCACTGGTGATATTCAAGGCGTCGCCCTATAGGAAACATCAAGAATGCATCAACTTCTCCAATGTGTGTTTTATTGCAGGAATAAGCCACATGGCTCCTCTCCCAATCACATATACAATATACAATATATGAATCAAATTACCGACTGAAATAATACGACTGGCTTGACAGACAGCTCTACTCTATTTCGTTTGAAACATTTGGGGATGTAGCTCAGTGGTAGAGCATTCCCTTTGCATGTGAAAGGCCTCGAGTTCGATACCTGACGTGTTCAGTTTTATCCACTGAAGCCAAAGTTTGCTGCAACTACCCGTCAGCATTCGTGTGCGACCGAGTACATTCCCCGTGGAATAGAGATTTATAAATATATGTGTCAGGTCCTGTCATCTTCCTTTAAGAATTGCCAGGTCAATAAAAACAACACATTTATTGTAAGACATCGGTCTACCTCGACGCGCTTTGGATTTGGCTGTTCTTTTAATATCACGGAAATATTCAACATGTAAAGCTCCTAACATCCCACAGAGGAGTAGTGGTTCAGGGGAATTACACGTAGACATCAAATATGATATACGCTAGCCGATAGCCTTGTCCTTCATAGGATTTCATTGTCTTTTAAATATACTGTTTCAAATCTCAGGTAAACCCAAAACCATCAATCTCGCTCGAGTTGAAAATGGAGGATTTTGTGTTACCTACGTGTCTCTTAAGTGGGTGGGATGTCAGTCTCAAGAGTCTGAGAAATGCATGTAAAAATTACATTCTTTGTTGAAAGTTCGGCACAAAACACCTAAAAAAACCTGCAGATTATTCCAATTAACTCTCGTCGTGTAGTCTAATGTTTCAGCCAATCAGATCGTTGACTGGGTAGTCATTATCTTTCTGTACTCCCATTACAGCTTCTGTCCGTGGTTTTTCTGTTCGTTGGGGCTTTTGTGCAAATCCAAAAATGAATGCTGTACTGTTCTCATATTGGTCATCATTTTCTTTGAATAGCGTTCATTTATGAGGGGGGGGGGGGGGCAGGACACCTTTAGTTGTAGTTGTGGTACAATTTATTGTTGTAATAGAAATTACTTTCATTATCAAGTTGGATAGATTCATTTCATGTACATCTAAAAAATATTAAAGTGGTTTCATACATTTATTCAGAAGATACAGCAAGTAAACATCGGATTTATTCAGTGTATCATTCAGAAAGAAAGCCTCTGTATATTATAAACGTGGATCTACAAGATTCACTGCTGATCCTTAATGAAGACATTAGTACCACGAATGATACCAAACTACTATTTATAAGTGTTCCCAAGGCATGGCAATTTCATTTATAGGTTCAGCAAAATTAATGCCAACTGAGTAATTGGTAAATGGTAATTCACGAGAAGAAAAGGCTGTAGAGATTTAAACGTAGATTTAAACTTGTACTTCATTTTCGGCACATTACAGCTCAATCCTCTATGTGGTTATCTCCCCTGCAAGAACACAATTTAGATGTATGTAATATGTGAATTTTTGTAGATCAGGGAAACGCGTGGAACATTCCATGAACAGTTTGGAAGTAGAATGAAATGAAAACCTTTCTGAATACAGGGAAATTATTATGTAGATGATTTGACCACCCCTGGATTTTATAAACTTACCACAAAAGTTCCATAATAGATAATGTTGGAATTGAAGCATGATAAAGATGGACAAACAAGTGGACGGTACAGACAAACGGACGCGGGTCGGACCAATGAAACGTACAAAAGGCACATATACAGGTTACATGCTATATGATTTTATTGGACAGAAGTCTCGGCGGACTGCCTCCAATAGTTCTCAAGACACGAGTCCTTCTGAAAAGAGGACGGACAGACTTGCGGACAGATGGGTGCGATAACAATACCCCCGAGTCCAATCGGGCGGAGGGGTAAAAATACATGTAGGCGCGTATGTTTTAGTAGAAACCTCGTGAAAATGTCAACTCACCACTGGGACTGGCCGTGCTATCTGCCCATTGATGTGAAAGTGAGCGGAGATCAAATACAGAGAACGAGATATTTAATAACATGTACCCGTATATTTCAAAGAGGGTGTCAAACTGTGTCCTTCCTTTATATAACAGGGCGATATTATGCTGCTTTCATGCACTAAAATTTGTACAGTTTAATTAGTCATCCATCTTGGGGCTTGTCAATAGTTAGCTCCACATACATTAAATAAACAATCTGAACTCTAACAAAATCTCTATAATTACTCTGTGATGCTGATAATTATGACAACCGCTTCATTTAATACTCCTTAAAACTGATTTCATGTACCGGGGTTCCATCATAATGGTTTGGTGTTCAAGCGGACAATTTTCACTAAGGCCGTAAAAAAATAACAGGCAGTTATGCATGTGTTGCTTATATCTGATGTCCAGTAAAATCGCAAAAGGTTCAAACCTACACACCCATGTGACCGTCTTTGGCAATATTGACATTTGAGTGAACACCAATACATTATGACGACGCCCTGGGGAGATTTTTCAAGCGTGATATATTAAGAGTATCACAGAGTAAATTTGGTTATTTGTTAAGAGTTCAGATTATTATATACTATACTAAATAAACTATGCGGAGCTAACTTCTAAGTTTTGACAAGTTCCAATGTACACGTCTAATTAAAAGGTATGGTCTTCAGTTATAAATATTTTCCCTTTTATACGCATTTATAATGTTAACGACAAACTGATTACCGCCAGAAGCAGATTGCTACTCAGTGAAGGTATCGCAAGTTTCTCCATTGGGTCAAGACAATGCTCGACCTAATAATTGTAATACAAAACTAAAAGTTCAATAATAATTACAATAGTTTTATTGGTCATACAAAAATTTGATATTATAAATACCATAATACAATGTTCATGAATTAATATCGTTGACTGTGTATTATTAAAGTTGTGTATAAAAACTTATTTAACCCTGCATTAAAAACCAGAAATAAAACCTTTCTATTAAAAGGAAAACTCTGGGAAAGCATGGGTGAACAATTATGTGATTTCTATTTTATTTTTCATGCATTTAACCAAAAGGTCACCATGGATTTGTGAAAGTTTTTATGGTACAAATATACACACATCATGGTTTATGAACTGAAACCTCGTGACAAACACGTATTACTGGTCACATCATCGCTCCACCTGGGACTGAACATGCCATCCGCCCACTGATGTGAACATACATAGATTAACATAAGCTTGTACAATAGAATTCTAATTAAGTATAGTGGATATCCAATATACTCTTTTCTCTAATTCCAATCTTTTCAGATCAGACTGGAATTAGTGATTAAACCTATCAGATAGACAAACGATTACAATAAATATTTCAGTGTATTAGATATAGTATATTCATATCATTTCATTTCAAGTTTTATTTAAAGTCAGTGTTTCTAAATGCAAACATTAGCTCAAAGGCTAGTTTTACCGACTAGGATAACGAGATAAATAAGAACATAAAAAGATAAAAACATAAAAGATATACATAGAAATAGATCTGACATGCTATTCAGCAGCATAATAATAAAAATTATTAGTATAAGATGTAACTACTGTGTAACAAATAAAAGTGTATTATTTAAATCTACATATAAAATTACTAGTTACTGTGACATAGGTTACATGTACAGGATGGGCCACTCCAGTCAATTAGCAACTTTTTAAAAGTCAAAATCAGTAGAAGTTCTAAAATCGTTGGGAAGTGAGTTCCAGACATGTGCACCATAGTATTTAAAATATTTGAGGCCAGTGCGGACCTTCTTGGCATCAGGCAAAGTAAGAATAATGTCAACCTGAAGGTTTTTAAAATTATTTCTAAAATTAAATAAGTCGGTTATATAGACAGGTGCTGAGCCACTAACAGCTTTAAAAACTTCTCGTGCTGAGCACTTTAGTCTATTGACTTCTAGGTTTGACATACCTGTCCTAGATAAAAGATTCTCGTAAGAAGCGTTAAAATCCTGGTGTACAAATTTAAGAGCTCTAAAATTAATCTCTTCCAGTTTCTTCGTATGGATTTTCCCACAAAAATGCGAGACAATTGGACAGTAATTAAAATGAGACAGGATAAAAGTTTTATAAATACAGAGTCTAGACTCTTTGTCTAAATACGTGGACAGCCTGTACAAAACATTTAGCTGACGACTAGCATTTTTACATAGATTAGAGATATGTATACTGAAGCTCAATTTGTCATCTATGTTAATGCAAGCAGTCTAACATTTTTCTGGCACTCTAACCATTCATTACCAATTCTCATTTTATTGCCAGAATGTGCTTGGTTTCTATTTGTTAGTAACATGCATTGAAATTTATCGGGGTTGGCTTGAAAATAGTTTAGTCTGAGCCATTGCAGTATCCTTTTACAGTCAATCTCTAACAGTTTCTTAACTTCTTCCAAATTATCAGCAATTACAGAAAAAGAGTTGTCATCTGCATAGTTATAAAGTTTAGAATGTACAATGCATAAGTATATTGGTATTTGGTACTTTTGAAAAATGGTACAGGTTGCCAAGGGGGATAGGTCGTAAAATGATACAGGTTGCCAAAAGGATATGTCGCAAAATAGTACAGGTCACTTTCTCAGAATGGTACAGGTCAGTGTTACAAAGTGGTACTGATATGGCCATGGTGTCGTTGTCAGTCATAGCGGCAAACTGCTAACACTGAATCCCAAGTGCTAATCCCTTAGCTACTCCCTGAGCTAATCCCAATTCCTATCATCTAACATCTACCACCATCCTCTCCCGTCAGCTGACATGATTGAAAGTAACTCTAAAACTAATCCTTCCGCTATAAATAACCATAATCCTAAACTCCATCCTTAGGTGTCTATTCCCTCAAGCACTGTTCTTCAAGTCAGCAATCGACAACAACAACTCGACAACGACCCATATGGTGATGTACCATAACATGGCTTATATCTTATGTAGCACGATGTATTGAGCTGTACGACATCTTTTTTTTCACAATCCATTCCATAGTGTCACAAGTATGCCATATGTCCAATGTTCATTGGAGAGGTTTTAGTATTATGATAAGCAAGTAGACCATTAGCTTTTCCCGATGGCAATCCTGTGGGGACTACAACCCGAAGATAAATAAGGCGAGATCGAAATCTTTGTGTAAGTCAAAAAATCTATACCAGACAATTTTTAATTAAAAGGCGGAAACCAACAAAAGAGGTTTCAAAGATGAAAGACATCAATTATGAGTGGTGATCACAAAGCAAAGATTGTCTTGGATTGCTTCACATTACCTCTTCGGGCTGATACACAGACAAACTTTCACCACTCAGTTCTGTACCCCTCATGAACCATTCATTTCCATGTTGGTAACCTCTAGGTAACCAATTGATACTGCACGGAAATGTTAAGCTTGGTACCGTGAAATCCTGGCTGACCAGTACTGTGTAGTTATCAATCAGTTACCACGTGGCAGTAAATGACATTAACTGATTTTAACCGATTGGTAGCAACCATGATCCCGAATTTGCAGCACTGTACAGTTCCGACTTGAAGGCTACTGGCCAGTTAATGATTTGTAATCAATAGGCTATACCATAACTGAAATGTATGGTAACTGATTGGTGACCATTTGGTAATGTACACTGTTTTCTGATAGGTAACCAAAGGAGACCTTTCCTACCACTACCATGCAGTCATCAAGAGGTATTGTAGGCAAGCAGAAATGGGTTGGAAGCCATTCAGTAACTGAGCAGTAACCAATCAAGGTATACTGATGCGTTACTGCATTGTTACCAATATGTAACCAAGTGTGAAAAATTGGTTTGGTAACATAGCAGTAACTGATTGTACATGTAACTGTCTGGTAGCCAATCAGTGGGTAATTCGTACTAACCGGTTGGTACAGACCAGACAGTTCTGCAGGAGGCCCTTTCCCGCCATTACTATTCAGTACTCCACCAAACAGTAACCAACCAGGTACGAGGAGGTAATGGTTTGGAGCGGCTTGTCTGTGTATAAGTAAAGTTTTCACTCTTCCTTGGCTCAGTTCACCTAGATGATTGGATCATAATTCCTTTCGTTATGTTAATTATTTGTTCGACTGTTACTGACTGGTCTTTCGTTATGTTAATAATTTGTTCGACTGTTACTGACTGGTCTTTCGTTATGTTAATAATTTGTTCGACTGTTACTGACTGGTCTTTCGTTATGTTAATAATTTGTTCGACTGTTACTGACTAGTCAACAGACCTCATTGGTCCTAAAGTCTAAGTGATTGATTGGTCCACAATTCAGCATATAGGCCAAGCCATAGGTTAGCTGATAGATGTCATCATTGTCCTCTGCTATAGATGCTTAGCTGTCACTTTTCATTTTCAACAATAGGCCACGCCACTGATTAGTTCATAGACGTCATAATTGTCCTAGGTTACAGATGGTTGGCTGTCGCTATTCATTTTCAGCATATAGGTCACGACACTGGTTAGTTGATAGACGTCATCATTGTCCTGGGTTTAGATGGTTGGCTGTCGCTATTCATTTTCAGCATATAGGTAACGACACTGGTTAGTTGATAGACGTCATCACTGCCCTACTTTATTTTGGGCTGGCCGTCAAAGATTCATCTTCAGCATATCGTCATGGCACTGTTAGTTGAATGACCTCACCAGTGTCCTCGAATCAGCAAAGTCCTGCAATGTAAAGTTCATCATCATCAATCGCTCTTTGAAACAGTGAACACAAAGTCTTGAAAGTCTTATCAAAATTGACATACAAAATTTACACAATGATCCATTTGTTTGCTGGGGAAACACCACAAATAACTGGACTACAAGGTTGGTGCAAGTCAGAAACTTGAAATATTCCATCTCTCTCTTCCAAGCTATATTTATAATTATCGCATACGTATTTGTCAAGATTAGTAATAAACTTTTATTGTGAGAATGCCCGTTACTATACCTGGTTCCCGGTACTGGTTAGTTGCCTGACTTCATTCTACAGTATTGCCATTGGTTGGTGCAGCCCATCATCATTTGAGGTTCATCTTCAGCATCCCAAACATCCAAAGTTACCAGTTGGTTGGTCCAAAATCATTTTCAACAAAATGGTGACGACACTGGTTAGTTGATAGACGTCATCATCGCCCTAGATTACGGATGGTTGGCTGCTAATGGTTGATTGGTCCACAATTCATCTTCAGCATATAGGTCACGATACTGGTTAGTTGATCGATGTCAGCATTTCCCTAGATTATGGTTGCCTCGTCCACAATTCATTTTCAGCAAAATGGTGACTGACACTGGATAGTGGATAGACGTCATCATTGACCAAGGTTATGGATGCTTGTCTGACAATTCATCTTCAGCATAGAGGTCATCATACTGGCTAGGTGACAGATGTCATCATTGTCCTAGATTATAGATGGTTGGCTTTCACAATTCCTCTTCAGAATATAAGTCATCCTACTGGTTAACTGATAGATATCATCATTGCCTTATGTTTTGGATGTTTGTCTGACAATTCATCTTCAGCATATAGGTAATCATACTGGATAGTTGATAGAAGTATCATTGTTCTAAGTTATGGATGGTTGGCTGTCACAATTGATCTTCAGCATAGAGGTCATCATAATGGTTTGTTGACAGATGTCATCTTTGTCCTAGGTTATACAGGATTGGCTGTCACAATCAGCATATATATTTCACGGCACGGTTCATTTTCAGCATAGATTTGGTGAGTTAATATATTTCATCATTGCCCTAGGTTATGGTTGGTTGGCTGTCAAACATTCAACTTCAGCACATACGTCATCATACTGGTTAGATGACAGATGTCATCATTGTCCTAGATTATAGATGGTTGTCTTTCACAATTCATCTTCAGAATATAAGTCATCCTGCTGGTTAACTGATAGATATCATCATTGCCTTATGTTTTGGATGCTTGTCCGACACAATTCATCTTCAGCATATAAGTAATCATACTGGATAGTTGATAGAAGTATCATTGTTCTAAGTTATGGATGGTTGGCTGTCACAATTGATCTTCAGCATAGAGGTCATCATAATGGTTTGTTTTCAGCATAGATTTGGTTAGTTAATATATTTCATCATTGCCCTAGGTTATGGTTGGTTGGCTGTCAAACATTCAACTTCAGCACATACGTCATGATACTGGTTAGTTGATAGATGTCATCATTGTCCTCTGTTATGGTTGGTTGGCTGCCAAACATTCATCTTTAGCAGTGTTAGTTGACAGACCTCAGAATTGCCCTCGGATCAGCAAAGTCCTGCAATGCAAAATTAATTATAGTCAATCGATCTTTGGTAACAGCGAACACAAAAAATTCTTGCATAAGTTACTATCATCAGATTTACACAACGGTCCTTTTGTTTGCTGAAAACTAACTGGACAACAAGGTTGGTGCAAGTCAGAAACTTGAAATATCCCATCCCTATATTCCAAGCTATACTTATAATTATCGCATAGATATTTGTCAAGATTAATAATAAACTATCAATGTGAAAATGGCCTTTACTTTTCTTGGTACTGGTTACTTACTAGATCCCATTTTGCAAGATAACCATTAGTTGATACATCCCATCATCATCTGAGGTTCATCTTCAGCAAAATGGTTAGTAGATACACCCAAACGTCCAATGTTATCAGCTGGTTGGCCCAGACAATTCATTTTCAGCACCTCGTTGAGGTTGGAATGGTACCGGTTGGTCGACTTCTGGTTGATACGGTCAACATCATTCATTTCTACCTTAACGCCAGTATTAGATGGGGGCAAATCTAAAATACATAACTGGTCTACATATCAGAAAATATAAAAAAATGCAATGTATAGGTTTAACAACTTCTTCACTTTATATTTCTTTCGAAAGCTCATTCAAAAAAAATCATCATAGCTTTTCACAAGTCAGCAAACAGAAAGTGTCAAGATTCGTTTGACCTGAAATAATTAGTATAAAAGATAATTGAAAGGAATAATTGGGTTTTGAATATACATCAAATTTATTAATTTCAGAATTATTCTTTCTCACAAAAATGATTTTCATATACGCAACTTGCTTCGTGGGGCATTAAACTTCACACCACATAGTCTTTCTACATAATTAGAATTCAGATGTTAACAGGGAAAGGATGAGTATTCACTGCTGTTCACCGACGACCGGTCACTAGTGCCATCAACTGTCACTTGATCTGCGCGTTCCCTTATGGAGCTTAACAGAGCAACGGTATCCGTCATTATCAGTTTCTATGAAATACGACCAAATATGACCTATTATGCAGATTCCGATATATTTAAAAAATATCTGACGCGTCCCCAGCCGTTTTCATTATCCCTTTTCCCGTCTTTGGTTATTAAGTTTTAGACCCACTTTACTTCGTCAGAGTTTGAAAGGCTGCCCGTAGAAATAAATCCATTATCCTGTCATTAATCATTTGATACAGCTAGAATTTTATCGTGTTTCCTGGAAACTGCCACATGACCTCGAGTGTGGCATTTTCACCAGCAAAGAGGATCAAACTCACGGGGACTTTAAATAATATTACCCATTTTACCAAATCAAGTTATATCAATCTAAAGTCTGCACTTTTACGGGATTTGTATACTCCGATCTGGTGTTCGTGGCGACAGGAACTCACGATGAAAGGGGGTGTGTTCAAATTTTTTGTTCCATGTCTATCTTGAAAATGCTAGGCTTTTGTTTTATCATGCCAGAGCAAAAATTGGCCAATTTTTTAGAGGAATTTCGATGGTGAATCACTAGAAATTTACTGTATTTGGATCTGATGTCAAGTGTCCTGCAAACAAGGGGCATTTTGTGGATGACGGCTAAATAATGAATGTCGGATCTGACAGAAATAGAGGACGATCATAAGCCAAGCATTAAGGAGCATTGATCGGTAAGATGGGACATCAATTGGGCGCACAGTGGATGGTGACAACTGTTTTTATCTTCTGTTTTCATCGTCTGGACCGCCAGGTCATTTGTTTAGGTTCATTGCAATCTCGTAGTTCCCGAACTTGCCACAACTATTAGTTTGGTATCAATCATCAATACCATCACAGACTGAATTGTCAATCAAGTTATTGTGACCATGAACGACCCACAATAAAATGATCACATTAAAGAAATATTTTTGTTTTGTTATTACCTTATTAGGTCATTGTTGGGTTTTGAGCACAACTCCTAACCTAATCTAAATATCTATAAAAAAAACTCCTAGAACCTAATCTAAATATCTATAAAAAATCTAAATATCTATAAAAAAACCCTAAGCCTAATCCTTCTGATGGCAGTCGAATTCAAAATCTAGGCACTAATGCTAACTATAAAGCTCACCCCTAATGTCACCTCACATCTATACCTTATCTCTATCTGTTCCCCTATTGGGTACTGGTGAGTGCACTAAACTCAACAATGACCCCATGATGTATTGTGACCAAAAATATTAGATATATAGATTATCTTTCTTCGGAGGACGTTGTGGCAATTCTGTTATTGCTTTACGCTTCAACGCCCTGGTGAAATAGCTCGGAAGCTCTGATTTCCTAGATATTCCATGGAATTGTCACTAATTCATCGAAATGCAGTGACGCCCGTCAACGCCCGTTATTTCGCCTTAACGCCCTATCGATACGCCTTAACGCCCGTCTCAACGCATTACCGCCCGTCTCAACGCCTTAACGCCATATCTTAACGACTTAAATCCCTATCTTAACGCCCTAACGCGCATAGACCAGTCAATCGACGGGTTGAGGAAGTAACCAATCATTGCAGCCGTAAGGGCATTCACGGCGCGCACAACGCGGCACGTAAAAGCATGTAACAAAATATAGCACTAAATATGACTGATTATGTTCAACATAATCAACGTTGGTCATGATCGCTGAGTGGTTTAAGGCGCCAGTCTTAAGTGCTGGTCCACATATGTGGGACGTGGGTTCGAATCCCACTAATGAAACGCATCTTTCTCGTTATTCTCCCCCATGTTGTAAAACCATTGTACAAATACAGCACTATAGATGCATCATTATGACCACGATATCCAGCCTTGATCCGGATGGCCGAGTGGTCTGTGGCACCGGTCTCATGATCTATGAAATAGTCTACCCCGGGGTATAGGTATCCTCGTCTACACATGCGGGCGTGGGTTCGAATCCCGTTCCTGGCACGCACCATTTTACTGGTCACACGGAGTCATAGGAATGAGAATGTTGTTGTTGAAATAGTGTAGTGTCTCAATTCCGTTTAAATAAAAGTTAAGGGAAGTAATCCAGTTCAGTAGTACAGAAAGCAGAAAATATCAGGGTTAATGTGGAGTATAGGGTGTCATCTTGAAGCTCTCGTGGTGTAGACCACGACGTGAGGGATTTACAGGTCATTTGCGACGTCATTGGTGACGTCATCAGTACGAGTGGTAGCGACATTTTGATTAGTTGACCAATACATATGGACTGATGAGGGACACGAGTTAATCCCTATATGTACAGACACAACCACCACCACACACCACTACTACCACCACCACACTCCAATACTACCACCAGGAAACACCACCGCCACACACCACCATCACCAGTTATGCCGACATAGTTATATGGAACTATTTCTCAATAGTGCTACCACCACCACCACCTTGTCAGTCCATATGTATTGGTAGACTAATCAAAATTTCCCAACCACCGTACTGATGACGTCACCAATGACGTCGCAAATGACATGGAAATCCCTCACGTCGTGGTCTACACCACGAGAGCTTCAAGAGGACACCATACACTCCATATT